>NW_019776080.1:435158-497496 GCF_001039355.2 Lingula anatina | reverse complement strand
AAAAAAAAAAAACATTTTGTTGTATTTTAGAGGTCGAACAGTGCCATTTGGTACGGTTTAGAACTTTGCTACAGTTTAGAACTTTCAGCTAGTCAAAATTCTAATTTGAAGAGGGAAACTTTCGTGTGATTTTTTCAAAAATCGAAGGGGGGTGGGGGGTGGGCAAGACCCCCCTGACTCCCCCTTTTAATCCGGCACTGTACCCTTATGATTAACGTTTACAATGATCGGTGGAGAACGGCATAATTACCTCAAGAAATCAACCACAAGTAGATAGCCCCCCCCCCAAAAAAAAAAATAGATAAATAAATAAATAAATAAAATAAAAATAAAAAACGCAGAAGAAATATGCAAAAAAGCATATCTAGGCAAAAAAGTATATAAAGTTGTATTAGATTGAATATATATTGAAACCAGAAATGTATTCATTATACCGTGTACAATATTAACAGCACTTGTCGTCTAATATATTTCTTAGAAATCTGAAAATAAAGCACCACCAGCTTTTCAATAATAAAAGATGTAGAAATAGCATAGGGATAAATAAGTAGGCCTTAGTCCTATATCTACGGCAATTATTCGATCTTTTCAATGGGCAAAAAATAGTCAAACTTTCTGAATCATAGTTTTATGATAATAAAACTTATATTTCTGTATAGCATTTGTGGGGATTTTACTGCAAAGAACAGAGTTACAGAGTAGCCTTTTTAGCACTCTATAGGAAAGTTCTAATTTAAAGAAATTGTGACTTAAAAATACAGTATCTGTAAAATCCACAATATACCCTTTTTGAAAAGATCGAGTAATTGCCGTATATGTTACATGCACTATCGACAATACTTAAGAAATGAAAAATCAAACCTCACAGATAATAGCCTAATCCTATAAAAACTTCCCCGGGCGGGAGTACTTCCAGCCGCCGCCCCCAGTTATAATACACACGTCTCAGTGTGTTAGGAGAGCACCGTGAACGACCTTGGAATGAGAATAACTGTGCATATTACGTATTCTTTAGCCTACGCCTCTTCGTCTTGTCCTTATACTTATTATTATTATTATTATTATTATTATTATTATTATTATTATTATAAAAATAGCAGTAACATTATTTATATTTCGAATCTAGTTCCTTTTTACAAGTACTTTAACTCAACGAAATATTCTTTATGTCTCCTCCATCCCAGTGTACCACAAACTTTCATAGTCCCATTCATAACAAGATAGAAGGTAACAAAGAATATCGATTGTTCTTGATTTGGCCAAACAAGCCCGCTTTTATTATATAACCTCACTTTTCTATAACGATGACACTTAAACTCAACCACAGTTACAGATATCAATTGTATATATTGTCTATTACCACTTTACTTACTATGGACGACGACAGGTCATTACAGCACAAGTTTTCGCTGCACAGCACAGAAAATGTCACATAATTAGCCATAGAAATATTTGTTAATATCCAATGAAAATCAATCTTTGTCTCTGGTAAGGGTAAGACAAGTGTAAACTCGTTGCTGTTGCTAAAAAATAATTAATGGAAAATGATGAAACTTCATATAGGTCATCTTCAGCTGAATGTCAAAAGGACCAGAAAAAAATAAATGTGGGTCATCAACATGCAGTTCTTGTAGAAAAAACATAATACCAAGTCTTCAATAAAGTTTTCATATTTAATGGTTCAGTGTCCTACTAGGAAGATTTTTCGAATCTAATTTTCTTCTACTCCAGATTCATTACTCAATCTGTCTCTGCACTTAGATTCGATGTTTTAAACCTTTCCTGACAATTCAGTTGTAAATGCCTGGCCATACATTTAGACCGCCATATTCCTCCTGTCAGTTTAGAAGGAAATACTGACACCAGGTAATTTCACTTGAGGGGTTTCATCTTTTTAATGATCAGAATTTGGAAAAAAAGAAGGAGCTTTGCAGGATATTTATAGAAATAAAATGTGACTTCGGGACATTTTCAAGCGTGCATAGTATACCTTAAAATTGGCCTATGACACGACACGTCCATAAAATCATTAGCTGCGAGCATGGAATTTAGGTCAATGGCAACCTTTATGTAAGAACCCTGATTTGCTTTCCGAATTTCAGCATAACTTATCCTGAAAACTAGGCAGATTGCATTTCATCTACCATCCTTTAGCTTCCTGGGACATTGAAAAATGATTTGTTCAACCGCTGGACCAAAAGCACATGGTAAACCATGTGCGTTTGCAAAACATCCCAAGCATTTTGTGACTTAGATTGATCTTGTGAACAACACTTGAGGTGACAAATCTTTTAACTGATCTTTTGAGGCAGATTCATCTTCGAGAAGACGGCTTTGAAAAAAAACATGATTTATTCTGTTGACTCGAATCAAAAACACATGCAAAACCACCTGCGCCTACCAAAAGAACTTGCGTGCAGGGGTTATTTTTTAAACACTGCTTATATTCTAATTTACAGACAGTACTTGTCTTTGTCGAGTTCAACAAGGATGGATGCTTGACTATTAATAACACAGAAATATAGTAAATCATATTCTAGTTATCTATTACTATCGGACCAGAGGAACCCACCGGGTATGCTTATACACTGTCACCCAAAGATCACTTTGGGAAAGAATTAATATATCAGGTTACACGAAAAATAAAGCATGGTACTTGGTAATCGTTATATGTTTTAAATGTCCCCTTGTGACATGTGCTACTTATGCAACTAAATTTGTGTGGCACTTGTGCCATTTTTTAAAAACTAGATTGCCCAAAATACATCGTCTGGTGCCGGCACCTTCTGGCATAGGAAAGTGAAAAAAGTTTGATTTATCTGGCCAGTCCGAGTGCTGGACCAAAACACATGAGAAGCCACGTGCGCTTCCAAAACATAAAAGAGTTTTAGTGACCAAAACAAAGGATGAGTATCGATAGTTTGGGTACTGCCAGACACAGAAGAACCACCTGTTTAATTAACGTGTAGTCATCACAGGTCATCAAGAAGGTGCTTTACAATATCTACAAGTCATTGTCTCATGAATGACCATAATCAATGTGCCAAGTTGGTCACTCCCCCTCCCTTTTGCAATGACTTGACAAGAACCCCGAGAAATATAAGGTTATGAAAAGAGTTATACAACTTAACTATGAAGACCTTTAAAGATGAAAATTTATGCATTTGGTCACACAGTAAAAGATTTTTTTAAAATTAAAAAATGTTGAAGACATTGTTTACTAAGCAAAGAAACAGATTTTGGTATAAAAAATAAAGTGCGCCCTTTGCCTTTAAGTGTACAGTTAAAATGCACTAAATTTCGTTGAATATTTTCTACGATAAGCGTAGTTAGCACAAAGATCAGTGTATAAAGGAGGTTTTAGCAGGTACGAAAGTGAAGATGCTATAAGTAACATTTAGACTGGGTTCCTATACTTAGATCGATCCATCTGGATCGACCTAACTCCCTGGGGTTTTACGCTAAATTGCTATCAGTTCAAGAGGCTTAAATGTCTGTCACGCCTACCGAATCAGCTAGGGGTAAAGATAATTACCTCCTAACAGTTTTACTGGGCGTGACAAACGTTTAAGCCTGTTGGTTTAATGGCAATTTAGTGAGTCTCCCCGGGGAGATAGATTGATCCAAATATCTGTGGGAATGGTCCCTAAATCTTTTTCGGCTGGCACTGGGATGTAACCACTGAACATAAATTGACGGCCATTTACCAAAATTAAATATGTAAATACTATATTAAAGGTAAACTATGTCACAAAATAATATTATTTCCTCTGTCAATATATGGTACAAAACCACTAATCTTTCCAATTTAGACTTAAAAAACGATAAGGCCTCTCAAATAAAATAACCTAATGTCGATATTTCATGACATGGAGGTTTAAATGTCTGGTCTGATATTTCGAACTAAATAATTTGTTTTGAAATCGTACAAAATATCAAACCCAAGTTAACCTACGGGTCAAGAAATGATTCGTGAGTGGCAGAAAAAAGTTTTTTTTTTTTTTTTTCGAGAAAAAATAGATGTATCGCGAAAATCCCGGAAAGAATACATTTCAAATCAGTCGCACGAACATTTTTAAATTTTATCAAGATAGTGATTTCAATGTTATGGTCTCTAAATATGCGATCTTACAAACAGCCGGTTCCACCGTGAGAAAATTGCAGTAATATTATATCTCACTTTTTTTTTTTTTTTTTGGGGGGGGGGGAAGGGGGTGACTTCAAAGAAATAATTGAATCCCCACTAAAAAAACTTTTATTTGTCAATATCAGAAAAGTACACATCTGAGACCTATCTATTTTGGCAATGCACGTATTTAAACAGAACACGCACTGTCCCACTTCCTTAACCCTCTTTAAGTGGAGAACTATATTCTAGAAAAGCACATATCGTGTCATCCCGCATTTCGCCGATCACACCAGGTAAGTATCTATTATTTAATGTGTATGACATACAGACGATACAACACTATGATAGCTGAACAGCTACCAGCGCCTTGTGTTTTTTAAAGCGAAAACAAGACATGAGGATGTGTAGAATATTAGTTCTCAAGAAGGGAAGACGGTAGGACGTTGGGCATATCTGAGATGAAAACGTACCGACAAGACCTATGAAACCATGTGACTTTTATTTAGAAGTTGGGCATAAATCACAGCCAGGATCTATATATAAACTAAAACTTCGGAGTGTGAGGAATTCCGTGCTGTTACCGTTTAACGCAGTGTCATATAGTCAGGCGAAGCGCATCAGTGCATTCATGTTTGACGGTAAATGTGCGACAGATAAGCTCGGCTGTTTCACTGGGGCGTGGGTGGACACATAGGTAAGGCCGGGGGTTACGCAGCCAGACCGAAGACCGTCGTTTCTCAATTTCTGGACTTTGCATGAAATCATAAGAGGGCTAACACAACTGATACACGTTTAACTTACGTGATGTTGGTTGAGTGAAAACAAGGTAAGTTCATACAACAGCACACTAAGTGTGTGTAAGACAATACAGGTATGGGGCCGTGGAGAAGTATATTGTATATTGTATATGAATTCAATAACGCATACTACCCTAGGCTTCGTAATGTTACCCAGGTTAAATACCAAAGCTTTTTTTTTTAAGTCTAACGTTATGGGTTCCTGTCAAGATGGTATTTGTTGGGGTTAGTCTTCTGAGTCTAATACAGTGTGGCATCATCAAAATTTTAAGCCGACTAAGCTGACTTCTAAGAAACGAAAGCAAGACTTAAAATCGTCTCATTTATAGCAATGAGCTAAAAGCACGTAGGATTATTCAGAGGCGGATTGAAGCCGTCTTCTGGGTCTTCCGGAAGACGGTCAGATTTTCAAGTTTACGTTTGACGGGTATCTAATTTTTCTGTTGGAGGACGGTAAAAAAAAAAAGAGGATGGATCAACAAAGATAATTTGGAAGACTGTCAGAAAATATCTTTGGATTCGCCCCCGGGATACGGGGGGCGAAACAATTATTAAGATTTTCCTGGCATTCGTACTTCCTGGTATTGGCTATTCATTCCTCTGTCAACTTCAAGATACTCAAAGGGTTTTGCCCGTACATGATAAAACGATATGTGTAGTTTTTATTAAACTAAGCAAAGTGAACGGTAGCAAGCATCCCTTAGATTATAACATACACTTTAAGCTATGTAAAAATGCCATTTTTAAGCTTTCTAAAAGAAATATAAAAGAGATATTATGCAATTTTTAAAAATCCTTTTGACTTTTTTTTTCATTACAGTAGACCAGTGAGGTATACTTAAAACATGTCTTTTGTGGTTTTTGGATTCAATACCGATCGAGGTGACAATCGGACGAGGGAGTTTTGTCTGAAAACTTTCAAGAAAGACCGAATATGTCAAAAACTACATAGAACATGGCCGAAAGATTATTTTCATATCACACCAGTACAACAACAAAACGGAAATAATGTTGACTTAACAAAGTAAAAACTACTTTCACACCCACAGAATATCAAAGCACACCACGTGTAATATATAACAGGCCCGTAGCCAGCTATTTCAAAAGGGGGGGGGGTTCGTTTTCTGAAAATGTGGACCTTTCACCATAAAACCTTCATGTACCTAGATCAAATTTTATCCAAAGTGGACCTTTTCCCAGCAAAAAGGGCGGTTCTTTTAACCCCCCCCCCCCCCGGCTACAGGCCTGTATAATAAGATCTCGTTTACTATTTGAATTTATCGACCTAGCTTCTCTGCAAGTAGAATACAGAAAAGTTGGTGATTATACGAGTACGCTGAAAACAAGAGGGGGCGTGGCAGTCTGTTAATCTGATTGCATTCAGCGAGTGTGCCCGTGAAGTAAGTGAGCAATATCTAGGTAGACAAATTATTGTGTAGAGGCCGTTAGTCACGGTACTGTTATCAACTTGTACAGCATTGTGTTTGAAGCAAACTGCATCAAGACAGATCAGATACTTGGTGTAGTTTTAAATTTATTACATGTATCAAAAGTAAGTTTGACACCGGTCAAGTCGTGCTTTTAAGACAAACAACTAAGTTGATAGCCTGTCAAATCTTGAAAAAGGATAAACAACCGAGGTAATTACATTTTCAGTAATTTGGAGGCTGGTCAGTTTACGAGATAGTGACCGCAGTGGACTGATTCAAGTGTCACAGTATTTATGACTGACGGTAGTTGTTAAGATTTTGAATTTAATGAAAGCTTATCAACATCATCTAAGTGAACTAAATCGTCATTGAGGCATGGGGGAGGAAACATAAGTACAAGGTTCTCTCTCATATCTTCTTTCTCCATCTCTAGACATTAAACTCCCGAAGTCGCTGTACATAAATATACGCCTAGAACTTACCTGCCACCATCGGGATCTTTGAACTACTAATTAGGCTGAGTAATGAAGCGTAAACAGTTGGCAACAGCTAATGTTTCAACTTTAACATCGATTGTCAGTTTAACCTTAACTTAGAGCACATACATTGTGCTAAGGTTAGACTTGGCTTAGTTGGATTGTATATGATTAGGCCATTTAAAACACTAAAATATACAGTGACATAGTAGTAATGATAAATTATAGGGCACAGTCGGGTTCAAGTTCACAGTCAGGCAGTTGGCCTGAGGAGATTCAAATCTACTAACGCAAAAGACCTTACCGCCTTACTGAGAGATATGTGATTATTAAAACTGTATAAAGCACATGCGAAGAACGTATATAACATTAAATGTAACAGAGGGAACAGAGCCGTTTACAGAAACTAAAAAGCTTCCGATCTTTTTCAAAAGTTTTGTTCGAATTTATCAAAGATAGGCCGTGACTATATACCCAAAGTAATTATCGGCCACAAGCTGGATAATGTTATTTTAAAGGGATTCATTCATATTTGACCTATGTCCTAGAAATACACCCGCCCAAAAAAGTTCGGAAACATCCTTATTTTGAATAATTAAAAAAATAATCATATGAGCTAAGGTACATATTTAACCAAATAATGATGGATAATGCACCCGCCATTCGTTACTATTTTATGTACGTAGTTTTTAAATGATCGAAAAACAATTTTATTACTTCAGCTTCCGAACTTTTTGGGTCTGGTGTAGATCATCAGTGGACAATACAGACTGTTGTTTCTATTCGAGTGACGGATAATTTTGAAAACATTGTTCTTTTTACAAACTCTTATTGCAATATTTTCTTATTTTTATTTCTTTATTTCGCATATATGTCTATAGGCCTCAGGCCCGTGATGAAACAAATAGTACATTTTTTAAAATCAATCAGTTCGGCATGAAATCCAAATCTGAGTCATGATCAAGAAAGTGTGGTGTTTACTTCTATTCAGGTGCAAATGACTGACTTCACTTTACAAATGCCGTGTTTAATATGAAATATTCACACTGAGTATTAGATATATCATGTTTAGGTGAAATTATTATAGATCATCCATGAATAAGTCATTCGTCTCTCATGAAATGGTTGCTTTTTGTCTGCTTAGGATTGGGACCCTTTTTCATCATGGACTCCATCATAAGGTATGAGTAAATTAGCCAGACTGGACATTTTCAAGAACTGTAGCCCAGATATAGAATATGTCTTAACTTTTTGTCCAAAATTTCTACTTTATTGATCCAATGTGTTTTGATAGAAGACCAATAACATATTTTTAAGTAATGGCTGATGTCTCAAACCAAAACTTACTCTATTTAAGTAGACTACTTGGAATTTATATTGGACCGAAAAAAAAGACCGTAATTTTTATTTAAAAGATAGGATTAATTTTCGAACGTAAGTTCTTTTGTGACCCCGGTCGAAGCAGAGATTGTGTCCTCCCCGCACACTTTTTAAATCACTGTCATATTGGCACTGTTCGTCCCCCTCTTTAACGACCTTACACTGTACTTCAAGCCATGCTCTAAGTCAGGTAGCTGCCGAAGGCATTTGCTTAAATCGATAATGGTTCATAATTGATTAAGTCAGCTGTCATAAAGTACCTTTACGTTCAATGACAAGGTTTTCCTTCAAAGAAATCGGTTATACACTGAATGGTGTTCTCTTTCTTGTCATGCCCAGTTTATGTCGTGACTAAATGTAATGGAAGTTTTAAATGTGATGACAGATAGGATTCTGGATGTTTTATTTTAAGCAGTTGCTTTATCCTCTCTAATAACACCTGTGTCACAGCTTTATATTTTACATTGAAAGCAGATTCCGCAATTTCACCTCAATTATTTAACAATGCCATAGCGTTACATGGCACTTTGAAGGTAATTAGTGTCAAGTTTGATTATTTGCAAGCAACGTCCAAATAATGAGATCGTAATCTTAATATCTGTCAAAATGAATTTTCTAAACGACTATCCTCAAATCAGTGAACTGATTACCTCAGTCAGGCATGTCGATTTGGGCCCAATTTTCGCTCCAACTGACTTCTTACAAGCTGCTACCTTATAAATGTACTTTAACATTGCTGTCCATCAATTTATCAGGTCCTGGGCGGAATCTGGACACCGCAAGGCCAAGTGCCGCGTGGACAAACCTTCCCCTGTGCGACAGATCCATTCTCTCAACAAGATGTCAGCGGTGATGTTGTTGAATGGGGATCCCGTCCACCACCTGGCGACCGCCAGAAACGGTGAACGCTCCACGGAGACGCTGCGCCTCAACGTTGGGGGCGTCATCCACGAGGTGAGATGGGACACTTTGAAGGGCAAGCATGGCAGCATCCTCCCACACCTCGACGAACTTAAAAAGCACTACAGAGCCGAAAAGGACGACTATTTCTTTGACCGGCACCCTGGGATATTCGAGTCGGTATTAAATTACTACCGCACGGGAGGTCTCCATGTGCCCATCACAGCGTGCGGTCCGGCGGTGAAAGCCGAGTTGGAATTCTGGGGTATTAGTGAGTTTGAAATGGAGGACTGCTGCTGGACGACGTATTCTAGTTACCAAGAGAGGAAAGAATCGCTGGCCAAATTTGATTCTTTTCTAGGAAAGTCGCCGTACAAATCTCGCTACCGTGGGGATCGCGTGACCACGTGGCAGTCGGCAAGACGCCGAGTTTGGACAGATTTGGAAAATCCGGGCTCTTCTTTGTTTGCAAAGGTTTGCTTTATTTAAATCATTACTTTTAAGTTTTTAAGTGCATTTTTTATATATATTGTGCGTGGTTCAAAAAGACTAGTTTAACAACTTGAGAATGAATTAAAGACAAGAAACCCACCGTACCACTTCAACTCAAGTTTGCTCACAATGTGTACTGCTTCACGCCGCGTCACTCTCAGCTGTACTTAAAGTAACGATATATTTAAAAAGTCGCTCTGAGCAGCAAATTGGGACCCTATGCCTATGGAGCATCATTCTTTATACTGTCGACACTGTATACACGTAAGGTACAGATATGGCGATCAATACATTTAGGCCAGCCGTTTTTATCATCATTTTGACAAGTTTACAAATAGTACTTTTTCCAGACCCCTCCTCCCCTCTTTAGAGAGTACAAAGTAAAAAGTCAAAATGATGAACTTTGCCAGCACATACCTAGGGGTGAAGTTCATAATTTTAATCTATTTCCAAGAGCGTACAGCGGGTAATATCCCTCACCCCCTTCACTCCCAGCTTGCGGTTTGTAGATTTGTGATAATGATGATAAAAATGGATGGCCCCATATATAGTTTGGATGTTTCTAACCCCTGCTTTAGTTGCCTTCTTGTTTAACACACATTTCTCTATTATTATTATTATTATTATTATTATTATTATTATTATTATATTCCAGATCTATGCAAGTATCTCTCTGCTGCTAGTGCTGATGTCCATCATGGTGTTCGTTCTGGACTCACACCCATTTTTCCACGTCAGCCCAGGGGACCCTGCCTGGGCTTTTACCCTCTCCTTCTTCGGAGTAGGTGCGGAGAGTTTCCACGACATCACGGCACATTTCGAGAAGAGCGTTAATGAGTCCGGAGCTGAATCAGCGAAAGAACACTATGAAATTTTACACCCTGCCTTGCTGTTGGTGGACTTCACGTGTGCAAGTTTTTTCACCTTTGATTTGATCATGCGTTTCATTTTTAGTCCCAATAAACTGCACTTCTTTGTGTACCCTCTCACCATAATCGATCTGTTAGCCATCGTTCCATTTTACGCCGAGTTGGCGATTATCAATTCCAACCCAGAAGCCATATTCGGAAAGACTGTGTTTGACTTTATCAATATCCTGAAGATAGCACGTGTATTTCGAATTTTCCGCCTCACGAAGTCGTACACCGGCATGAAAGTGATTCTGTACTCCTTGAAGGAAAGTTTGGCGGAGATAACACTGACACTTATCATTCTCCTTATAACAATGTTGATCTGCTCGACACTGATGTTCTACGCAGACAACTATAACAACGAGAAAAGCGACTTTAAAAACATTCCCTTGACCTTATGGTGGTCCATTGTCACACTGACAACAGTAGGGTATGGTGAATTCGTCCCCTCCTCTGGCCTAGGATATATCGTAGGGGCTATTTCAGCGTTCTTTGGGGTTCTTTG
The DNA here is from genome assembly GCF_001039355.2 of Lingula anatina. The sequence continues at coordinate 486,476 of NW_019776080.1, read as the reverse complement.
TCTGGCTCTGACTGTCCCGATCATCGTTAATAACTTCATGCTTTATTATTCCCACTCTCGCACCACCCTTAAGGCAGAAAGGAAGGTGGATTTGATTGAAAACAAGGACGCCGCGGAGGATTTAGACTCAATTGATGAGACAACGAACGTCCCACGACAGCAAGTGGTGTCTTCCATCCGCCTACGAGATTTTGAAGAAACCGCCAACCATGCCGCACACAGCGACCAGCACTCTTTTATGTCACATCCGACCACTTTGTATTAACGTTTAATCAGACAGAAACAATATTAGGGTGCTTTCCCTGAGATTTAGATCGATTTAAAGATTGAGATTTAGGTCGACCTAACTCCCTGGGGGTTCACGTTAAATTGCAGTCAGCCGAGCGGGCACCATAGTTAATTACCCCCTTACAGCTTTTAGTAGGTGGGGCAGACGCTTAAGCCGGCTAAGCTGACAGTAATCTAGTGAGACTCCCCACAGGGATAGATCGATCTAAAAATCTATGGAAATGGGGTGTTACATTGTATAGCGTATACCAGCCAAACTTTTGTCATCAATCGATTGCAGAATGCAGAATTCAGGGGCGGATTGAGGCAGTCTTCTGAGTCTTCCGGAAGACGGTCAGATTTTCAAGTTTACATTGACGGTTATCTAATTTTTTCTGTCGGAAGACGGTCAAAAATGGAGGATGGATCAACAAAGCTAATTTGGAAGACTGCCAAAAAATAGCTCTGGATCCGCCCCTTGGAGATGACGTCGAGTTTTTGGTCTACAATACTCCTCTGAGAGTGGTCTACACTGCATGGAACAAGTTCAAAGATTACACTACCTTTGACTGGTCAAAATCGTTTATAATTAATGGAGAGCTCACCGTTATACAGGGTTAGGTTCCTGTAGATTTATGCAGGTAAATCCCGTCCTAGGTTTTGACCACTTACGTCACGCTAACGTGAACCTGTATAAATCAAGAGGCGGCCGGACTATGTTACATATGGGGCCTCAATTTCTTTTACGAATGAATACTAGTGTCAAACTGTAGGCAGAGGTTTTCAGTATTTCGCCTAAGAGCATGATTTTGACAATTGTTTTTATTTTCAGTGGCTCATTTTGTGAGTATGAGCCTTAAAACGTTTTTATGTGCCGTCAACGTTACGTTCCCCGAGAGAGGCCCAAAGACTTAAGACTTTATATGTAAAACGCGCTCAGAGTTAAATCTGCAGTTCTCCATCGAAATAAAATAATAATCGTTTAAATGCAAAACACTTTCATTGCTTGTGAAGCAAGTCCAGTTGCGTCATTCTGATGTTTACTGGAAAAGCATCCCTAGTTAATATGATATTGCATGAGAGTGGTTCAGTATGATAAATGTGTAATGCATATCTGTTAAACATAAAACATAGTTATGGCCTTAAAGTATTTGCCGAGTTGTTATTGTAACACCGAATTACAGTTTTGTAATCGGACATTCTCGTTAACATGTAAATGAAGATTACTGTAAAATTGTTGAGTTTTGATGAAAGCATTTTGTAATATAGAGAAATTAACTCAAGATATCTACTAAAATAAAGCGAATTGTAAATTCCCTCTTGGTGAACTGCTAAGATGTAAGATTGTCTTTTAAAATGCCTGATAAAGATTAATGCGGTAAAGCCCCCTTCACACTGGGCGGCGTCCTTTCTGCGTCCCGTAGTACAGCCCCGTTTGAGGGGAAAAACTTTACTTGCCGACAACTGGCCGATCATTGAGCATTCTTTCTGCAACCAAAGCGATGCTTGTGCCTCCTTTTAACAACCAAAGCGATGCTAGTTTCATGGTCGCACAAAGGACGCACAAAGAACGCCGTCGATTGTAAAGGGGGTTTAAAGAGAGCCAGCATATCTCCCCCCTCCCCGCGTTCTTGGTGAATTAATTTTGGGTTGAATTTATAGAGCGTTGGTCTTGTCCTTTCCTCCCCGTCACTATGCCCAACCTTTTGACCCGCGTGAGAATTCCTCGCTGTAAAACAAAAAACAAGCAATCGAGATAGGCGATTCCCATCCTCTTGTGTTAAATCTTACGCCGGCAAATTCATCGGAATTTCACCAAAAACGGTATTTCTTTAAGAACCGTCTGTTAGCATATTTATACATACAGTGTATAATGGTTTCCTTCACGTCAAAAAATAAATAAATAAATAAAATAAGAAAAGAAAAAATATTTTCATAGTGTTTTATAAGGGAAGTAGGGGCCTACAAATGCACATTGGACAATATGACAACAAAAACCGAAGGCAAATTAAAACATTTGCAGAAATAAAATAACACACACACACAAACACACACACAACGCTAGTGATTATAAATATTAGAAGGGCTATTACAACGAACTGACTAATAACTAAATGCCACAGGCAAACAGATCACAGTCATATTTGCTGAAAATTTGCCAAAACATTCAAATTGAAAATTAATGATAATACTGAGCATTCTACTTGTTTGGATTACATTTCAGTCATTTGTATTTGCACAGAAAATTCATACGATTTTGAAGCACGTGCTCACACATTTCTCGACTGTCTGCGAACACCGCCACATACGTCGCAGTTATGTCACTGGTTACCTCACTAGCACTCAGAACCACCACCTCGGCGTCCGTGACGCGTTCTGCACGTGCTATGACGTCATTTACGGATCCCTGCGCATAGCGCAAGCGGGTCATCACACCAACTGACCACCCACGGTCACTCATCTCTCTAGCCATCAGGCACAGCGGCATAGAGCAGGTCACTCGGGGGTTGATGTCCACGAGGTAGCCACGTGACCCGTCGTGCAAGACGTCACAGCCCGCGGGACCATAGTACCCGACACGATGGAGCGAGTTCGCCACTGCAAGGACGAACGGTTCCATAATGGCTCTCAGACCGGTGTTGTTCTTCATCCACATTGTTCCAATAGTTTTGTTCTCGCTATCTTGAATCAGTTCTACTGCCTCCCACCACGTGACAACGCCGGCTTTGTTGACGTAGAAATGGGCGCTGTATTCCGGCGATTTCAGGTCTGTCACCATTTCCGTGACGATGGTATCCGAGGATGGGTGAGACTGGAGAATTTTCTGCTGAGTTAGTTGTAAGTCATCACCAGTGGTCACCAGAAAGACCCCTGTTCCTCCCATTCCGTGGGTCAGCTTGATTACGCAAGGGATGACCGGGTTTAACAAAACCTTTGGTTGAGTGGCATCGACTTCTGTTATGAACCGTTTGCTAAGAGCTCTATAGTGCAAGTCTGGATCCACATGGTGTTGGTCGGCAGGTAACTGCTCAATGGGATACGGCGTCAGAAAGGTGGCGCTCTGTGTTATGTTGTCAAGGCGGACGAAACTGGGCCTGGCTTTGGTGCCCAGTCGCTTGACCCAGTGTTCAACGAGACCATCTGGCGGTTCCACCGAAGAGAAAACATTGAGGTCTCCACCGACGAGCGGCAAGATGCGGTGGGGGTTCACCACGCGTATGACCGCCATATTGTTGTTGTTTTTGCTCAGATTGCAGTGTGCCACGTACTTGGTGTTTGTGAAAAACGAAGCGCCGTTTCTTGGCACCTCCGTGATAAACACAGCGTCACGTGGTGCGTCTTCTTTGAAGAGATCTGACAGTGTGAGAAGTTGGTTGGCACCTATTGACACACAGAAAAACATGATTATTTTTATTTATTTTTAGGAATACGAGATATTAAAAAAATGTGTTTTAGTCAGTGAGTAAGTATATGAATTATGGATTCGACAACACGTGATCATGCAAGGCCTCACCACGAAGAAAAAGTGGAGACTGGAAACAATAAATGTTTAAATAATACTTAAATCAAGGGTGTTCTGCGAACGTCATCCCTTCGACTCGAGATCAGATGGATGCGAACCCTGACTTACCCACATTTTCCATGAGCGAACCTCTTTTGTCCGAATCCGTTCTGGGTATTCCTCGAGTTGGTGTCTGTTTTTGTGTGCAAGTTAAATTGTGGTTCATTTTGTGGATCCATTTTGCGTTGAGGACGGATTCAGAGGAATAATGGGTGTCCTCAGAACTCTCTGGGGCCTCAGAAGGAGCCAAAGTAACAACGAACTGTCCTTTTGGCCGGAGCGTGCGTGGACATACGGAGTTGTTTGAAAGCGTTAGAAAAGGGGTACCAACTTCAAAGGAAGTTTCCACAGTGGGTCCTGCCAAAGGCTGCACTAATGGTGTCGACGCAGGTTTGGTCTTTCTGCTGGACGGGACGCTGCCTGTTTCACCTGAAATGAAAAATAAAATGCAATAGAAGTTATAGTAAACAAGAACAACTAAGCAACAATTACACAAATAAACCACCAGTAAAAATTCAGCAATATAAACAACAACAAAATAACATTATATTTTGCAAAAATTGTTTGATTGTGCTGATGTTGTTACAGATTATGCTTACCTGAANGTCATTTGTATTTGCACAGAAAATTCATACGATTTTGAAGCACGTGCTCACACATTTCTCGACTGTCTGCGAACACCGCCACATACGTCGCAGTTATGTCACTGGTTACCTCACTAGCACTCAGAACCACCACCTCGGCGTCCGTGACGCGTTCTGCACGTGCTATGACGTCATTTACGGATCCCTGCGCATAGCGCAAGCGGGTCATCACACCAACTGACCACCCACGGTCACTCATCTCTCTAGCCATCAGGCACAGCGGCATAGAGCAGGTCACTCGGGGGTTGATGTCCACGAGGTAGCCACGTGACCCGTCGTGCAAGACGTCACAGCCCGCGGGACCATAGTACCCGACACGATGGAGCGAGTTCGCCACTGCAAGGACGAACGGTTCCATAATGGCTCTCAGACCGGTGTTGTTCTTCATCCACATTGTTCCGATAGTTTTGTTCTCGCTATCTTGAATCAGTTCTACTGCCTCCCACCACGTGACAACGCCGGCTTTGTTGACGTAGAAATGGGCGCTGTATTCCGGCGATTTCAGGTCTGTCACCATTTCCGTGACGATGGTATCCGAGGATGGGTGAGACTGGAGAATTTTCTGCTGAGTTAGTTGTAAGTCATCACCAGTGGTCACCAGAAAGACCCCTGTTCCTCCCATTCCGTGGGTCAGCTTGATTACGCAAGGGATGACCGGGTTTAACAAAACCTTTGGTTGAGTGGCATCGACTTCTGTTATGAACTGTTTGCTAAGAGCTCTATAGTGCAAGTCTGGATCCACATGGTGTTGGTCGGCAGGTAACTGCTCAATGGGATACGGCGTCAGAAAGGTGGCGCTCTGTGTTATGTTGTCAAGGCGGACGAAACTGGGCCTGGCTTTGGTGCCCAGTCGCTTGACCCAGTGTTCAACGAGACCATCTGGCGGTTCCACCGAAGAGAAAACATTGAGGTCTCCACCGACGAGCGGCAAGATGCGGTGGGGGTTCACCACGCGTATGACCGCCATATTGTTGTTGTTTTTGCTCAGATTGCAGTGTGCCACGTACTTGGTGTTTGTGAAAAACGAAGCGCCGTTTCTTGGCACCTCCGTGATAAACACAGCGTCACGTGGTGCGTCTTCTTTGAAGAGATCTGACAGTGTGAGAAGTTGGTTGGCACCTATTGACACACAGAAAAACATGATTATTTTTATTTATTTTTAGGAATACGAGATATTAAAAAAATGTGTTTTAGTCAGTGAGTAAGCATATGAATTATGGATTCGACAACACGTGATCATGCAAGGCCTCACCACGAAGAAAAAGTGGAGACTGGAAACAATAAATGTTTAAATAATACTTAAATCAAGGGTGTTCTGCGAACGTCATCCCTTCGACTCGAGATCAGATGGATGCGAACCCTGACTTACCCACATTTTCCATGAGCGAACCTCTTTTGTCCGAATCCGTTCTGGGTATTCCTCGAGTTGGTGTCTGTTTTTGTGTGCAAGTTAAATTGTGGTTCATTTTGTGGATCCATTTTGCGTTGAGGACGGATTCAGAGGAATAATGGGTGTCCTCAGAACTCTCTGGGGCCTCAGAAGGAGCCAAAGTAACAACGAACTGTCCTTTTGGCCGGAGCGTGCGTGGACATACGGAGTTGTTTGAAAGCGTTAGAAAAGGGGTACCAACTTCAAAGGAAGTTTCCACAGTGGGTCCTGCCAAAGGCTGCACTAATGGTGTCGACGCAGGTTTGGTCTTTCTGCTGGACGGGACGCTGCCTGTTTCACCTGAAATGAAAAATAAAATGCAATGGAAGTTATAGTAAACAAGAACAACTAAGCAACAATTACACAAATAAACCACCAGTAAAAATGCAGCAATATGAACAACAACAAAATAACATTATATTTTGCAAAAATTGTTTGATTGTGCTGATGTTGTTACAGATTATGCTTACCTGAAAGAGCTAATGTAACCCATTTAGCCCCCCCCCCCCCCCCAAAAAAAAAAAAAAAAAAAAAACTTTTCGTAAATTCTTTGAATAATGTCAATTACGTATCTTACACCCCGGTACATCAATACCCTCCTCCCCCCCCCCCCCCCACCCCCACCCCCACGATATCATCGCTATAATCTGCTTTACTGTGATATCGCTTTTCGCGATGCTTTCGAGTTACGGAGCCCAGAAGTCTCTAACTTTCTCCTATGTTGGTGTCAAGTTGAGTACCACAGGAGGTATAAAAATTGGGACCCTCAGCCTACAACCGTGTACATTTGTAAAATTCCAGAAAGTTGTACTTTCTTCGAGCATAAGTAATTGTTTTATATTAAAGAAAGAGTAACTCAGAAATTAAAATTGATCTGCTGATGAAAACTGAATTCATTAAAATCTATACGCGAGATCATACAATACTTACCATGCAGCAGTATGCTGATGCAAAGGGCAACTAGAGTGAAGTGCATCTTTGCTGTCTTATCTTACAGCAACGGCTCCCCTGAAACAGAATCATATGTTTTTTAACGTGTGGTAAATTAGAATATTTTTTAAAGCGAACAAAGAATTATATGTGTGTCCAAACTGTTCGCGAGTATACTACGATACGCGTTTGATAAGGAAACCAATGTACCGGTGATACGGTTATTCCAGCCCAAGAAGTTATAACTTCTTGTTCCAGCCTAAACTGCTTCCCTACGCCTAGTAAGGCCGAATTGTCAAGAAAATAAGACAAACAAGACAAAAACCTTTCTACAACAAAAACTTTCATAAATCTTTGTGGCACATAGGCCCAAAACTACTACACCAGACAAAGTATTTTAACACACATTGTAGTTTTTCAAGCTATACAGCCTCTCTCTCTCTCTCTCTCTCTCTCTCGCAGACGACACTTACGAAGTTCTTTGGGGTAGTGCACCTTACTGGTCAACATAAAACATGTCCACACTCACCAGTATGTCCTCTTTCCCTCTCAAAATCGTCTGGCGTCTTCGGCACATCAGTGGGTACGTGGTTTCTGACCAATGTTTGGACCACAATACTGACCACTGTTTACAGCATGACCGGCTCCAATGACAGACAGAGGTATAATTACCCAAATTATAGAGTACTATCTAACCACAGGGCCCGCTAGTAGTCTGTTACAAAATTATTACATGTGCTCATATCTTAATTTTGTATAGGCTTACTATTTTCGAGGACCCCGATTTCAGAGAGTATGCATAAAGTTGCGTGCCGTAAGGTTAGAAGCTGGCACGCGTATGTTCTTAGGTTGTAATTAGTGCATCATATCATTACGATAGCAGAATGAACCGAGCTGTTGTATAAGATGGATTTGAATATAAGATAACACTGCTTTGTTGTTTCTCGATATCATCGCTATAATTTGCTTTAATTGCATGGAATTACAAGGTTGAAACGTTTACAAACAGAATATATTTCTCGTGACGGGACAATGTACGATGGTTATAGGGCAAGTCCTTGGGATTTACTCGCCAAAATGGGTCCTCACGAATCATCTATCGAGCCCTCTTGCACTAGGATTTGACTTTTAAAATTATGAGGTTGATTTATTCTTAAACGACTGGCCAGTCATTATAATTAGCAACCATCTTCCTAACCTCCTATGGAAGTATCAACATCAGGTACACTCCAGACAAAAAAAAAACTCATTAAAGGGGTTAAAGAGTTTTTAAGGTGTATGTAAGGTTTTATAAGACGCTGTGGATGGCAGAGGAAAGCATTTGGGGGATTTGCCAACCCATGTAGTGTATATTAAATAAATTTAAGATTTGACAAAGGGACAGATTTGAGCGCAAGGAAACTTGACGATTAATTCAGGGAGAACAGAAGTCTTTTTAGAACGAAAAATTAATGACATTGTAATAATTATTATGTTATGTTCTCTTTGTGCTACAAGAAAAAAACACCGTCAAACCCAGAAGATCGACGAGTCGAAACTTTCAACCAACGTTTTGCAAATTAAAACCGTGAGACCAGCTGGAGTCAATCTTTCATCATTCAACTTGTTTTATTAATTTATTCTTTTCAATGTCAAGCACAACAGAGATTCAGAGCACGTCTGCAGCCTTTCTTATTCACCCTGGTACTTCCAAGTATTTCTTGTTTAATTACAAAATTCGCATAAGGCCAGTATTTTTCAGCAGTTTTTCCTTTCACAAATCTACTCTAATGATCTCTACAACTTGTAAATCTTTGGATAGCCATCTAATTGCTCTTATCTCTTGCAAGCTTCCAGCACTCAAGACTCTCCATAGCCAAGTGCATGTGTATATGCTTTATGGAAAAGATGCGAGGAATGAATGGACAAATAAAGCAAATGTTATATAATTCAAATCCAAAATTATAAGCTGAATATTGTCATCAATGCAGACAAGCTGGTGACGGTCTTTCTAGGACCATTTTCACACCAAGCGGTATATTTACTGGTCTAGTTCGATGTGAAAAGAACACCTACGTCATTACTGGATGTTGCCATGGCAACACTATACCACTGTTATTCATAATTCCATATTCCCAATGTTGGATAATAAAATCCTAAAATCTCGCTTAGAGTTCCACTGATGAGACTTCATATTCCACTGCTCAATGAAACAATTCCAGCAGAAGTTGTTATGTAGCCACAGGGGTCTGGTAACGCCTCTGGGATGGGCCCTAGCATTTTAACAATTCCTCCCCATATAAACGTGTAACATGACGGCAATATTTACATGGAATTCTAACACTAATACTGCAGTGGCACATAACATATACAATATAATATACTGCTTTTATACACACATTGATAATGTCTAATCTGTACAAAGTATATGGTTGCATTATCCTCAATCTATTTCTGGAAGGTTCCACTGTCTTTTATAATATTTCACATCAAACTGCACGTTTTATCCTTTCCCCACTGTCATTGAATGGGGGCACTGTTTGTAACATTTGTACCTATTTGAATTTATTGATGTTGTTTCTAGGTGAAAATATTTTCTGTGAAATAAAAGTTTCAGGTCTGTCTTGATGACAATGTCACGATTCTGCCTTCAGGCTACAATGAAAGAAATTCAAAATCTGAACTATTTCTTTCACCGAGTCTCAGTAATTTAAATTTGTCTTTTTTAACAATAAAAATGATAACTTTCACATTCAGATGACTGTCATATCATCATGAAAGCTTGATTCCCACATCCTTCTTTCAAAAGTATCAATATTTTTGTATGAACATTCTATCAATATAAACTGTCTCTCTCACAGTTTTAAATTCTTTTTCTTAATAATGTCAATGTTCACTAGGGAGAGGCAATGGGTAGCTATTGCTGTGGATTGTCTTGGTTTCCGCCCTCTATGTCAAATCCAAAACACGTCTCAATGTCCTTCTTCTTCTGTTCTTCACGTTTCTTTTCATCCTCACCTGGGTTGTCCCCCTTGCCCCGCCCTCTCCTGGGTGTCCCCTGGGGACCAGCTTGTCTCTTGGCAGGTGTCCCCACCTCCTCAGGTGTCCCAGAGGCAGTCCTCTTCCTGGTACTCCTGGAAATAGGTGTGAAAACATACTACAGTGTACTCTATCTATCCTGGTTATTTTGTCCCCCATTTTCCAGTTTGAAAGAGATTGTCCTTTTCCCAAAAAATTCATCACAGAATTAAATTTTGACTGCTGATTTTAACATTAGTTATGTTCGGTCTTAGATATGAGAGGAAAATAACTAATTTTTAATCTTTGCTATGTTGATGTCATTTAATTTATCATAAAAATTTATTCAGTCTATTTCAGTTTCTGAAAGGTGTCATGATGATAAGAGTATACTTTATCCTAACTTTAAAGTGTTTTCTGCACAGATGTTTGATGGAGCTTTGTTCATATTTCACATACGCTCTAAGAACAGGTGAATACCCCCCCCCCCCCTTTAAAAAATACCATTAGAACCAATGGGACAATTTCTCCTGACAGCCTGTCTTACCTGGTCTGTCTGGTGGGTGTGTCCACCTCAGGTGACACTTCCTCTGAGATCTCTCCCTCCCCCTCAGTACCCCGCCTACTGCTGCTCCTACGTGTACTACGTCTGGTAGGGGTCACAGTCTGCAACAAAATAAAGAAATAGATGAAATAAATAAATAATAATACCATTCAATTCCGAGAGCTGATTTTTTTTTTTTTTTGCATACAAATGAAATATCCTTAAAGATTCAAAGTGTGCTTTTGCTTTTAAGAACAGAACAAAACAAAAACAATACCTATAGTACCAGCAAATATTATTCGTAAAACTGTCATCATCTTAACATTTAAATCTTAAGTGCAGAAAATTTTTTAAAAAGTGCTTTCCCACAAATGCCTCTGAAGATAAAAAAAAAATAGATTTCTCATTAAAAAAAAAAAAAAAAAAAAAAGAAAAAAGAAAAACAAGTCGCACTATCTTTAAGATTTTTTGTTCACTTTCTCCCTCACCAGATCTCCATCTTTCTGTGGTGAGGTCACAGGAGTGGCAGCGTCTAAAGCCTGGGGTTCCCCTTCCTCCTCCTCTGTCTCTGTCTCCTCCAGGCTGTGCTGATTCAGGCCAACGTCTGCCAGCCGCAGCTGTTGGACTTGCTCTGGTTGCATCTGGATCACATGACCAGAGTCGATCTGCAGCAGGATGACCTGGCGGGTGAGACGGAGATGAACAATTGTATAGACTTTTATGATTGGTGAGAATGAATAACCCCTTAGAACTCTTCTAAATATCACTTATCATCTATCTTACCCTTTCCTTCAATGCATAAATTTTCATAAACAAAAACAAAAACGTTTTTATAAAAGTAATTATCTTAAACAATAGGGATCTTGTGTTCCTCCAGACCTTGGTACCACTGACCTGTTGGCCTCCCTGGCCGTCAGAGTCCTGCAGCTCCATCTGGAGGTCAGAGTGTTTCCTGGGGCGCCCTCTTTTGTTTGGGTGGCGACCAAACTGATGAGATGTCTGCTGGAAGTCTAACTGTTGCTGGGGAAGGGCAGAATCGTCCTCATCGTCTGAAAATTCAACATGTAAACAATTTTATTTATTGAATCTCTACTGACGAAACTCGCATGTTAAACCATGCCAAATGTGTGCAGAAATGTATTTTCTCCCCTTCGATTATATTGAATTGAATTGAAAGGGATAATACCTCCAAAACACAACTGATGAAATTCTCAAAAGAACTTGTCTAACATTTATCCCTTAAATACCAAATAAATAAGTAAATAAATAAATACCAGACATAAATAACAAAGACAAAAATTTCAGAAAGGACAGACCAAAACAGCTTGGATTTCTGTTTACCTGTATGTATGGCTCCTGACTGTACCCCCTCATGGTAGGCCTCAACCACGGCCTGGACTATCTGCTGGGTATCCACAGAGATATCTTCCTCCTCCTCATCGTCATCTGGGTTGGCGTCAGCATCAGCAGCGGCCTGCTGGTAGTCGGGGTTGTTGGGGTCATGTTGGACCATGTGTCGCATTAGGTTACCTGGACAAAACAGCAGTGGGGCTCATTCCAAATGAAAATATTATTCTGCGTAGATCGCTCCAACTCCTTGGTTGTCAAAAACAGTCAGACCACGTACAATGACGTATTGAAATACACAATACCAAATGCATTCTTCTCAGATTAGCACAAAATCTATACTAGTATAAATACCCAAGTTCATCAAAATGATTTTTGTGGGTAAAGGTTATTTAAAACTAAAACAGAGAACAGGCTATTTAGTTGGATGCTCCCAACCCGTCAATCTAAAAAATCTTGCCTACCTTTGTGAGCAAAAGCCTTGGGGCATTCAGGACAATCATGTATAAGATCTTTCTTCGGCGGCGGCTGGTAGCCAGGAGTGTGGTAGAGGTTTTTGTGGCGACGCAACAGCTGCTTCTGTCGGAATGACTGGTCACATTCATCGCACTCGAATGGTTTCTCACCTGTAGCATTACAAGAGACTAAGTACCAACAATGTATATTTGGTTTGAAGGGTCGTTCATAAAATGTCAAATATTATGTAAACCCAATGCTGTCTCTCACATTTTGTACAGAAGTTTTAATTTTTAGATGCCTGGCCATCAAGTTGGGTGTTTTTCAGATAAAATTCTCATCTCTCCTTTGAAAATCACCTGTGCACTACCCTAAAGGCACATTTTGACATCATAAATATCTTGAAAAGACACATGGTGCTTGCTTCTGACATCTGTACAAAGTGAAACAGTGAACTAAAAGTTCATTTCATAACGGAGAATATGCTTATATGAAATATTGGAATTGAAGCCTGGTTATATAAATGTAAACTGCAGAAGGAAAGAGTGGCTGCTTTTCAACAGAACACATAGAAAAACATAGTATCAGACTTCAAACAAAAAAATATACAATAAAAACGGTTAGGTATTATACATCATTTCTTTCTACTTACATGATAAGTTGCTACAAGATAGGATTTCATATGAAATGCCTAGTCAAACAATTTAGAAAAAAAAAATGATGTTGCAAAATTACTGAGGCTGCTTTTTTTTCAAAGAAAAAAAAAAACACTGGGTACCTGAAAGCACTTTTCTAAATCTCAAATTATAAATGTACTGTGTGGATTTTAAAGAGGACATCAGGCCAAACTTATCCTCCTTTGACCCTGCTTGGTAATGACAATGTGGCCAAAAATTAGGGAGTGGTCATGTGGACTACACACCAACTGACCATCTGTTTACTCGTACCAGTCTATGTAGTGAAATTATTATTACCTGTACATAAATGTGAATCATTAATAAGATAAGAAACCCACAAATATGTGAATTTTTAAACACAGATGGAGCTGCACTACCTTTTAACCTGGGCAAGCTCAGAAAGTGCTGCAATTCACTGACCAGAGATAAAATACTGTAGTACAAGGCACACTTGGAGATTTTTTACTAAGTCCTTGCAAAGGTTTCAATATCATGATATTGCACAAAATGGCCCTATTTCAAGTGCAGGCACAATATACACCTTATTTCATGCCATTTTTTGTTCAAGATTGCTAAAAGCTCATTGCTACTGGGTGGTATGAAAACTTGTGCTAAAATTTGGTAACAGAAATGGTGTAAACCATGGTAGTTTTACAAATCTTTTAAACATTCTTAATGCAATTGAAAAAAGAACTAATCATTGCATTACTAAGAACCATTTGGGAGAAGGAAATTTACAGTTCCAATTATGTAATGATTCAGATTAGATGATATTTATCTCAAGTTTCAGTTTACACCACATAAAATTTGGGATAAAAGATCATTTGAGCTATAAGGTGATGAGTTTTGCAAAGTTTACTGTGTATCAAAAACTTCAACTGAGCCTTCATAAAAAATAAGAAGGTTCCAGGAATGTTCCAAATATGAACCAATTATGTACCCCCTACCATGTGTGTACCATGTATGTTCAAAGCATATATATGCAAGTGCCATGTATGTACCAAGTATGCACCATATATGCAAGTGTCATGCATGTACCATGTATATACCAAGCATGCATGTATGTATGATGCTTGTACCATGTGTGTATTCCTTACCTGTGTGAGTCAGCATGTGAGTCTCCAGGAACCTCTGTGACAGAGCTGCATAGGGACAGAAATCGCACTTGAAACACTTCTCTCCATCGTGGGTCTTCATGTGCAGCTTATAGGAGTAACGGTCTGGGAACGACTTTGGGCACTTTTTGCAGGGCAGAGGCTTGTCGCTGGTGTGGAGTTTCTGCACATGTATTTTCAGATCGGTCTTCCGCCCACATGTTGTGGGACACAGTTCACATTGATAGATAGGCTTGCTACCAGAGTGAATTAGACGATGGGCCTTAAGACTGTTGCTCTGGGTGAACCGAGCATGACATATGTCGCACTCGTATGGCTTTTCTCCAGTGTGGATACGTAGATGGCGCTTCAGTTTGTAGGTGTCTGGGCTGGCATATGTGCAGTGGGGGCACTGATACGGTCTCTCTCCAGTGTGTGAGCGGATGTGCCGCTTCAGCTTGCTCAACTCAACACTTGCATAGTCACATTCTGGACATTTGTGTGGCTTGATAAACGAATGCCTGTAGCGCACGTGGCGGACCAGTTCGCCAGAAGTAGTAAAGGCTGCGTCGCATTCTTTACACTTGTGCGGTCTCACTCCAGTGTGGGTATTGATGTGGTTCTGCAAGGATGCTATGGTTTTGAATCCCCTCTCACAGATGCTGCACTTGTGCGGACGCTCCTCGGAGTGTGAGCGCATGTGCCGCGTGAGAAGATAACGCTTGGGACTGGTGTAGTTACAGTAGTTGCACATCAGCACGCTGGTGGACTGCTGCCCCGGTTTCTTGGGTAAAATCTTGATCTTCCTCATCCCGTCACCTAGGTCTTCGCTCTCCTCCTCCTGGATCTCCCCGCCTTTGTCCTCCTTGAAGTCGTAGACGGACATGTCCTTGTTCTCCTCCCCTGGCTGGGACACTATCAACACATAACTGATCTCACCGCCCTGGTTGTTCTCAGAGGGGACAATGGTGACGGTCTGGTAGGCATTCCCTGTGTTCAGCATGACAGAATTGGCATTAGCCTGCTGAGCACTGGAGGTGACAGGTGTGACATTGGTGGCAGCAGCGGGTTGGCTGTGTTGTCCAGATGTCACATCGGCTAACATCTGCAGGGACCCTGCCTGCGGGGCGTTAAGACTGGTGTTGTCTCCGCCAGGGGCACCCGACACTGGAATGATCTGTGGCTGAGAGGCATTAGCCGTGTTCTGTATAGCCACAAGCTGGGGAGTAACACTGGAATTTGTATTCCCCATTTCACCTGGAACTTGTATGGCATTGGCTGCCACAGACGCCAGAGCCTGGACAACAGAATCCGACACCAAGTTGTCTCCTTGGGACTGTCCCAAAGTTTGACCAGTCACTATATTTTGTGCTTGTTGAGCAGTGCCCAAAAGTGGCGAGCTCCCACTGGCCCCTGGCTGTTGTGAAACTGGGACAGTGACCACCCCCTGACCTCCTGCCCCAGCCTCCCCTGACACCTGGACTATCTGTGGTCCACCCTGACCTTGACCTTGCATTGGACCCCCTGCTGAGTTCCCAGCAGCCCCTGCAGCAGACTGGAAGTCATAGCTAGTGAACCCTTGGAAATCTCCGCCTGCTTGTTGAAACTGTGTGCCCTGGGCGAAACCCCCTTGTTGCCCCTGGAAATAACTAACATTGACCTCTGTAGGGAATTGCTGGGACTGGTTGAATCCAGTGCCCTGGAAGTTTTGGACAGAGAACCCTGCTGTGTTCCCACTGCTCTGAGTAAAAGACTGGCCTGTGTGGTCTGATATCTCTTTGTTGAAGCTGGCTAGGTAGTTTTGAATGTCACTCAGGTTTGTTTGGCCCTGCTGGGCTGTTTGGCTGTCTGAGGCAGCAGGATCCATGATGTGAACACCCTGGAAAAGAATGACAATATTCATCATGGTTGCAAATGATACTACAGATATACAACATTCTGACCATTCCCAGACCCTATCGTTCTAACTAAACGTTCTTGCTAAATTGCAATCAACTTAAAACAGCTTAGATGTCTGTTAGGCTGTTCAGAGGTAATTAATTATTGTTCAGCGACTTCAGTAGGCATGCCAGACATCTGAGCCTCTTAAGCTGAAAGCAATTTAGTGAGAAACCCCACAGCGATGGATCAATCCTGTTAGATCTATCCAGGTGCAGGAACCCAGCCACTGACTGTCATTTCAACTTCACAACTGCATAAGGGGGGTTGTTTGCTTCTTGTTTTTCTTTAATATTTTCAATTTGCATATTCAACTAAAATTTAACTTCAGAAAAGTAAGCAAATTTTTTGGTCAATGCATGAAGAGAATTTCATGCTAAACATAACCTTTGACTTTTTAGCATCAAATGGTTTCAACAACTCTATGAAAAATATCTCAGGCTTTTTAGCAACAACAAGTCTTAATTCAATGTGAGCTCAATTGCATGGCAACAATCCTGAATGGCTTATAGTTAGAGGTAAGAGTACTTGAGAACATCTAGTAAGAAATGAGACAGAAATATATCAAATGCCCATTTTTAGCTTAATGACCCCTTAAATGCATATCATTGTACAAAAGCAAGTGGTATGAATACAGAACTAAACACCGCAGATGTAGTGTAAAAAAAGTCACTGTATGCATTCTTATAACATACAGGTGAAATACAAACCTTTACCAAAAGGTGTCAATGTTTGCTGTATTTTGTAGCTGGTAAATGCCCGTCAGTAATCATCTACTTCTTTGGTGGTATCCACCTGATAAAATAAAAAGAAAAATAAGATATATCTAGATGGTATAGTTACTTTAAATTTGAAAGAGAAAAAAGAGAAATGATATCACATACGTAATTGTTTCCAAACAACTGAATATAATCAATATGTTTTAAAAGAGATTTTGTGGACTTGAATACGGGAAAACAGAAGATCTACACGTGGAAAATGAAAATTAAAAGTTGATTAAAAAAATTTAGGTATGATATAGGTACATAAGTCTACTAAAAATCTTAGCAACTAAAAGGTTAAAGTTGCACAAATATGAGAGTGCAAAAAAAAAGGCTAAGGTTAAGATATTGAAGCAAGGCCCTTGAAACCTGTTAAATAAATGGAATGTCTTGCAGAATATATCAGTTTTAATTTGCTTTTTAGATGACTACAGTAGTAAAGACAAGTGTATACAAAATTTTCCAAACAGAATACTGAGGCAAAAGGAAATGTTCTCCACCACAAATCATATTTAAAACGTAACCTTAAATCCAGAGGTGGACAGTTATCCTGTGGATAATGTAACGTTTTCTAAGTGCTTGAAAAATATTTTCCTTTCTGATGTTGCTATACAGTGGTTAAAAATGGCCGTTTTCTTGAGGACAACTGTCTATAGAATAACAATTTTATTCAGTGGATAGTGTTATGCATAGGATAGCGCTATTCAGTGTTGATGAAACTGGGCCCTGGTTTAAAATCCTCTTTGAAATTTGACAAATAAGTAGTATTTTTTCTGTCAAACTTTTAAAACCTACAAGAGCAATGTAGAAAGATTAAAATCTATTAATCTATTTGGCTTGTTATTATTTTGAGAAAATATTAATATCCATCACAGTCGCCCCAAAACATCGTACAACACGGGCGGCTTTCTCAATTCTGTTCACGAAGGCCGCCATCACGGCACCAGCCATTGTTGAATCAGCATAATTTATGCAACTTTTTATTTTCATCAAATTCTGTTCATTTGTGGAGTAAAAGTACTTGATATATTTTGTTATGGGCTTAGCAGAAGCTCAGCACGAGATATTTGAAGGAAACTGACACTTGGAGCGCCCCAGTCTGCGGTCAATTCGAGCGCCACCTGGTTTAGAAGCAACGGTCACTTGTCAAGGATGGTCGG
Source organism: Lingula anatina (assembly GCF_001039355.2). The sequence goes on along the minus strand of NW_019776080.1, from coordinate 468,670 downwards.
GAAGTCGAGCTCTCGGTTTCTTCATTTTTTTGCGCACAATGTCGCTGAAAATTACCTTCTTCTTTGTTCTCGGGATGTAGACAAAGTCTTTTCTTTAACCGATTGCTAGCTAAGTGGCTACTTCACAAGGGAAATGAATATAGCTGCATGTTTTCTGTTCAATACATCGTCGATTTCGCCGGGAAAAGGCACGAGAGACATTCAGACAATGGGCTGAATAACCTCTTAGAACTCACAAATATTGTTTGGTTTTGGCAGAATTTTTCTCATTTGTTATTACACATAACAATTTTGTGATGTTCTGCATCGTTTTTGTATGAAAATGTTTTTGTAAATATAATTGAAACTCACCTTTTTTATCTCGACACTTGAGGGCGTTGAAATCCAATATGGCGACCACGCTTTTGGTTTTTACCATGCGCATGCGCCACCTGGTGGATTGTGGGAAAATTGTCACACCTGTCGCAATTGACAATGAACAAATGCGTTGTTTTGCCATTATAATACCAATAAAATTCGTCCTGTATTACTGACAAGCCAATTGTATCTAAAAAAAAAAAAAAAAAAAAAAAAAAAAAAAAAAAAAACATTTTTAATGTGTTATCTTCGGTATTTTTTTCTGACAAAGAAAGCCCAACCTGACTTCACTATTTTGTAAGGGAACTCCTGTATGGAAAACCTATATTACTTGTCCAATTTTTAATATTGATGTATACATTATTTTATTACATTATTAATTTTCATATTGTTTTTACAACTCCTATATGTATTTTCTATACGTATTCAACTTCTATACGTATTCAGGAAATTTTTTGACTAATTGACTTTTAAATTGATTTTACAAATTTTATAGTAATTGCATTTGTACACTGTAAGAAATTAGGCTGTTCTACTTATAATTTTTTTCTGTGTGCAAACAAGGCTGTTTTTTTTTTTTTACTTTGAGTTGATTATTTTTTCTTAGCAAACATATTTTAGTTATGTAGTGTAAGTGCTTTTATATGAGAATCTGTATGTTTTATCTAGAATACTCTCAAATTTTTTTGTCGTTAAGCTCTGTAATTTTTTATTTATCTATTCCTAATAATCAATTTCTTCAGTAATTGTTTCATGATATGTAAAGTCTTCTGAACATGTTATAATGGATTTTAGACTCAAATTCATTATTATTATTATTTCTGTCTTATAACTTATTTTTGTTTAGGTATTTTTTGATGGGGTGTGGTGGGGTGGGATTGAGGCATAACTTTTACCTTTGGTTCAGGCCAATTCATGCATGGCCCCTATATATAGTTTCATCATTTACCCTGTTCTAGGGCACTGACAATTCTTATTTTGTTCAATTTTCAAAGCTACGTATGTATTTTCATCTTCATTTTTTAAATTTGGGGGAATATACAAGTACACTTTCCAGGATAAATATGTGAGGCAATTTAAATTGAAACACTTGCAGGACACCCTTAATAGTGCTTTGTTTATTTTGAATAACCACAACAGGCATTTTACAATTGGAATGGTAACAGACTCTAAAAATTAATAGAGCAGCTGTGAATAGGCAAACTAATGGAGGGATGGAAGCTTCTTGTGACTTATAATTGGAAATGTGTATAGATTTCGGGGACATGTCGATACTCCCCCACACCATTACTCCCCCGCACCAATAACCCCTCTTAGTAAATTTTTGTGTATTATGCGCATCGATATGACCCACACCGATAGATCCCCGCATAGATACATCCCCAGTAAAATTGCCAATGTAGGTGCACTGTTACTCCCCCACACCGATACTCCCCTACATCAATGCTTCCCCGCATCGATACTACGGGGAGTATCGGTGCAGGGGAGTATTGGTGCGGGGACGTATAGGGATGTAACCTAGATTTCCATACATACAAAAAAAAAGAAGAAACATACAATGCATGATGTAGGTTTTAAATAAATTTATTGTACCTTAAATAGATGAAGTGACAAAATGAAGATCCCATATAAGTTCTACACGGCTGTTAGTGGAAATGCTTACCTACTCATACAGTGACTACTTATGGCATGATACTGTTTTCCGAATTATAAATAAAACTTGCTTTAAGTAAAAAAACATCTCACCCTCGCACCACATTTTTATATACAAAAATAATGCAATACACTTTTAATGCAGTGAAAATCAAAGGTGAGATGTTTTTCTCTATATTAATATATATGTGTATATTCTTCATCGAATCCTGGGTTTGATTAGTTCTCAGACATTAATTACAAAAACGTTACAATGATACAATATTGTAATATAGCAGTGACACTGTTTAGACTGATGCATATTACAGCCACACATAACAAGCCTGCAGCCAACATGAATCAACAATATCAATTAAGACCTACTCGAATGAAGCTCTTTTCTACAGTTTTCAAACATTGCCAATAAACAGACAATGATTTGAGAGCAAGAGGTACACGCTTTGAATCTGGGCTCCGTAGCTCGAAAGGTTCGCTATGTTGCGCACGTACGCAAGCGTCTCGATTCCATAACCGATTCTATTTTGAGATACCGGGCCATGGAATCGAGACGCTTGCGCACAAAATAGCGAACCTTTCGAGATACGGAGCCCTGGTTGACAGAAACTTAAAAGTTGGGAACGTCTTCGCACCAGGTCCTAAATTTCAAAACTTGAATACTTTGCACTGTTTTGGCACTACAAACATGATCATTTGATTATGCTCCACTGTGGCACATATCAAACTAGATTTCTATTCTAATCATATATGACACAGTTATTCCTGATCAGTTTCTACTGGGGTTCTACACAATTTTCAAGCTTAAGCTTAACCTAACTTACACCGCATATAAGTACCACACAAGCTTTCCACTGCTTGTCAATATATGAAGATCTTCTCTCGAGTTTGATCTTTTTCTCTCCAAGAACAAAATATCTATTGCAACTCAACATCACAATCATTTGGAACATGTCATGAATTAAACACAAAAAAAATAAAAACAATGAGACTCCTAACTAAAAATCACCACATGCACTTATTAAATCTTATCTAAACAAGTGGCGCCTGGAATGAACAAAATTATATAACAATGATTAATTACATCACTACTATAATTAAATCTATGAGCACCACAAAATATGCAGTTGTCAATTCCAAGAAACAATTTTGGCAAAGGAAAAAAAATTCATAAAAAAATTCATTCTGATTCAACTTTGGCAATGTTTATGCCAGTGTATAGTTTTCANCTTGTTTATTTATCTATTCCTTATAATCGATTTCTTAAGTAACTGTTTCATGATATGTGAAGTCTTCTGAACATGTTATAATGGATTTAAACTCAAAATAAATTTATTACTATAATTATTATTATTATTTCTATCTCATAACTTATTTTTGATTGGGTGTGGTGGGGTGGGATTGAGGCATAACTTTTACCTTTGGTTCAGGCCAATTCATGCATGGCTCCTATATATAGTTTCATCATTAACCCTGTTCCTAGGGCGCTGTCAATTCCTATTTTGTTCAATTTTCAAAGCTACATATGTATTTTCATCTTCATTTTCTAAATTTGGGGAATATACAAGTACACTTTCCAGGATAAATATGTGAGGCAATTTAAATTGAAATACTTGCAGGACACCCTTAATAGTGCTTTGTTTATTTTGAATAACCACAACAGGTATTTTACAATTGGAATTGTAACAGACTCTAAAAATTAATATAGCAGCTGTGAATAGGCAAACTAATGGAGGGATAGAAGCTTCTTGTGATTTATAATTGGAAATGTGTATAGATTTCGGGGACATGTCGATAATCCCCCGCACGGACACTCCCCCACACCAATAATCCCTCTTAGTAAATTTTTGTGTATTATGCGCACCGATACAACCCCACACTGATAGATCCCCCCATCGATACATCCCCAGTAAAATTGCCGATGTAGGCACACCATTACTCCCACCACACGATTGCTTCCCCGCATCGATATTGCAGGGGAGTATCGGTGTGGGGGAGTATTGGTGCGAGGATGTTCCGGTGTGGGGGAGTATTGGTGCGGGGACGTATAGGGATGTAACCTAGATTTCCATACATACAAAAAAAGTAGAAACAACAACAATGCATGATGTAGGTTTTAAATAAATTTATTGTACCTTAAATAGATGAAGTGACAAAATGAAGATCCCATATAAGTTCTACACGGCTGTTAGTGGAAATGCTTACCTACTCATACAGTGACTACTTATGGCATGATACTGTTTCAGAATTATAAATAAAACTTGCTTTTAGTTAAAAAACATCTCACCCTCGCACCACATTTTTATATACAAAAATAATGCAATACACTTTTAATGCAGTGAAAATCAAAGGTGAGATGTTTTTCTCTATATTAATATATATATGTGTATAATCTTCATCGAATCCTGGGTTTGATTAGTTCTCAGACATTAATTACAAAAATGTTACAATGATACAATATTGTAATATAGCAGTGACACTGTTTAGACTGATGCACATTACAGCCACACATTACAAGCCTGCAGCCAACATGAATCAACTATATCAATTAAGACCTACTCGAATGAAGCTCTTTTCTACAGTTTTCAAACATTGCCAATAAACAGACAATGATTTGAGAGCAAGAGGTACACGCTTTGAATCTGGTTGACAGAAACTTAAAAATTGGGAACGTTTTCGCACCAGGTCCTAAATTTCAAAACTTGAATACTTTGCAATGTTTTGGCACTACAAACATGATCATTTGATTATGCTCCACTGTGGCACATATCAAACTAGATTTCTGTTCTAATCATATATGACACAGTTATTCCTGATCAGTTTCTACTGGGGTTCTACACAATTTTCAAGCTTAAGCTTAACCTAACTTACACCACATATAAGTACCACACAAGCTTTCCACTGCTTGTCAATATATGAAGATCTTCTCTCGAGTTTGATCTTTTTCTCTCCAGGAACAAAATATCTATTGCAACTCAACATCACAATCATTTGGAACATGTCATGAATTAAACACAAAAAAATAAAAACAATGAGACTCCTAACTAAAAATCACCACATGCACTTATTAAATCTTATCTAAACAAGTGGCGCCTGGAATGAACAAAATTATATAACAATGATTAATTACATCACTACTATAATTAAATCTATGAGCACCACAAAATATGCAGTTGTCAATTCCAAGAAACAATTTTGGCAAAGGAAAAAAAAAATCATTCAAAAATTCATTCTGATTCAACTTTGGCAATGTTTATGCCAGTGTATAGTTTTCAACTGTGTGACTGCACCTGCTACAATAGGCCACAATAACATCACTGCTCTAGTACAAAGACAACGCATCACACAATATCTATTCAAATATGCTAACCTACAATGTTGCAGTGGCATAGCAATGCAAGACTCCTCCTAAGCACCTGTATTGTGGACACTGACTTAATAAGTAATTTTCTTCTCAATCTATTACATCAAGACACACATTTCAATGTATCTGTATTAAAAGGGGAAAAAATGACCATATATAATGTTACCTTGAATGTCTTAATTCTAACACCTTTCTGTGAATCAACTTGTATCAACCTGCCCCAATCTTTGGTATAGTTTTCTGCATAGAGTCCAACTGAGCACAATCAGTAATCCATCTCCTCTAACACACTCCCACATCACCCCTGGGTGGAGGACTTGAATTATCTTACATCTGAACATAAAACAGCAATAATCTGCAAGTTCCTCCAACCCACCCTTAAGCTTTTAATGATACATAAAAGCAATTAATTTTCAAAGAAAAAAATAATACACAGAACTGATTTCCATCTCTATGAAATTGGAAAACACTAATTTTATGGCTAAATATTTAGAAGAGATTGCTTATCAAATCACCTACAACAGTTTGCACAGCACTTATCGTGTAAAACATTTTGATTTATTTTCAAAATCTACCTCAAAACTCTACTTTTAAATAAATGTCAATGGTTTTGATTAATGGTCGGTGTAGCAAACTCAGAAACAATGTCCTCCTAGTCAAAAGGCGTCTGAACGTCTGCTCTGACAGCTACTTTATAGTTAATTGCGAAAGTCATCCAATATTTCTTTGCCCATTTTTTCTCATCCTATTATGTGCTTAGGTTTGAAAAATACAGCACCTGCATTAGACACTCCATTCCTCAAATGCTAATTCCGCCGAACATGCATGAATAGCTCCAATATAAAAGCATAAACCAGCATTTTATCAAATGGGAGATATATTCCCCCAAAAGGCTCGCTTGGGAATCAAAGCGTGTGGATTAATATTCATAACTTGCATCCAAGGATATCGGATATCAGTTTCAACGATTTGGGAAAAAATTTCTTTTGTTTTAGATCCCTTGATGAAGTGAGGCAAGTGCCTCCAAAAGTGTATCAAAATTCATCCCCATCTCTATATGCATTCACAACCATGGCTTTGTACCATTTAGGAGGTAGGGGATGAATTCTGATCTCTTTACACCTGGGTTCATACATCACCTGTTCTGGCAAACATGGAAATTAAATAGAATTCAACTAATTCATTATCACAACTAGGCTCCTCCGGTAACAAAATGGCATGTGTCCTTACACGGTCCCTGCCACATAATGGCTGGATATTTTTAAAAATTGGCTTAAATTCATCTGCAGCTACATATTGGTACACAACGAAGAACAAAAAAGAATTCTCCTTAATTTGTTATCACAACTTCGGATTTGAAGAACAGCTTATTGAATATATGCTGACATTATTGTATATAGAGTTTTGATTTTATAAACAGACATGAAATTCTTTCACAATGAATTCTAATCTAACAAATCAATTGCTTCAATTCCCCATAAAATATCATTCCTGCTGGGCAAAAAAACTTTGTCAAAAAATCTTTGCTTGCCCAGTAACAGTGTAAATATAATATTGGAAAATGAAAAGAAAATCATCCTAGTTCATGTCAAGAAGAAAAAAAAAACTCACATACTTCCAATATTTTAACTTAATTCAAACAAGATTAAAATAGTACAAATATATATCATTAAAAAACTATTAAAACAAGAATAAAATGGACTGTGTATCCACCCCTCATCTCACCCTCAGTCACATATATAGCTCTTGTTCCACAAAGATTAAATTTAAGACAACTACTACTTGAGGAAGTGCAGACAACAGCAAACTAAAAATATCTGAAATTCTGTATCACAAAGAGAGCTTTCTGTAAAAAGTCATAAGCAAACTATCAAATTCGGACAAATTGGTCATATGATCCAACATCATCGGTCATTTCCTGTGTACATAGTGATCACAAAAACATAGATGCCAACATCAATTTTGGAAATTTCTGAAAACTGCTGGCACACTTAATGTGGTAGCTTTCTTCTTCTTTCATGCCAAATGAACCGTTTTCATCCTAGGAAGCGTGGCCTGCCAATCTTTTTAGCAAGAGAACATACACCCCAAATATATATTTTTAAGGATATATATACGTGGTATCTCTGAGAACATATCTCCACTTTGTTAACAAAAGCTTTTTTAAAAGGTATGTAGTCTCAATGCTGTCAACTTAGCTGTATTCAAAACGCGTTCATTGAAAGCTTTAACATTCAAGTCACTCCTACGATGGCATTTTAGACTTAGTTACTGATGTCTTCTGGAATGTCTTTCTAATTTGTGAGCAAAATTCCAACTTCTGCCTTGGAAGCTTCACTCAGACATCTGCTTTATGCAGAGGAAAATTAATTTCAGCAAAAAAAAAAAAAAAAAAGCATTAATGTACAAACTTTGGCACAGTTATACTGCAGTTCTTTTTCTGTCTTGTGTATAAGATCTATGGAATAAGTGATCGGATGATAAAGTAGTGTAAATGCAAATATTCATGTGATAAATGCATTCAGTCATGCTGATTATAAACACAGGCGTTAAGTAGTACAGTATGATCTTATCAAATTCTTTTCAGGTTTATGTGAAAATAACTTGGGAGGAATAGAAATTAATTTAACTTTCCAAAAGCGAAATATCTGAATGGAGATCCCATGGCATTTTGATAACTTCTGGCAATGTTCAAATAATATGGTTTGAATTTTTTTTCTTCTCTTTCCTTTTTAAGATGGCGGGGTCAGTTGAAGGCTGGATACAAACACCAATCAAAAAACAGCTGTCATACAACGTTTTAGTTGTGTGTCTTAGGTAACGAAAGATTACAAAGAAAAAATATGGGAACTTAGTGATTCTCAAATTCCTCAGTCATACAAAGCCATTAAAGTAACTATCAACAATAATACTAATAACTATAATAAATGTTAGTAAGTATCAAGATTACGCCAAAATTCACAATCAAATACTGTTTGATTTGGTAAATAATAATTAACAAGTTGAATATTGGATTATAGATAATACACCTTTATACAAACAAATTAAATATAAAGAAAGAACATTCTTTATGGTCATAATACAGACTTCAATTCTCTTGTTGTCCAAACATTAAATTCTCCCGTTGTCTATACATTACCTTGCCATAAGTATGTCTTATAATATAATATAATATGGTCCACAACATAAACATAATCAACGCTGCTTTACCTAAGAAGCTGCGATAGGCTTTGGTGACTCCGCGGAGCTGGCGTAGTGGGACTTGAGGTGAAGTTCTAGAGCTCCTGGCGATGAGCACATCTTACTACAGATGTGGCAGGTCGTCTTCCAAACCCAGGTTTGACTCCGAGGCGAGTCTAGTGATCGATCAGGGGTAGGGGAAACGGGGGAAGATTTTCTTGACTCATTCTCGCTGTTTACTGATTTTGAAGGTGATGGCGGAGAGGCCGCTGGAGAAACGGACCTGTCACGGTGTTCCACAGAGGCAGTGGTGGTGATGGGAAAGTAGGCATTAGCTTTCATGTAGGCCTCTGCTGTTGAGCTGGTCGGCAGGTAGCCATTCATCAGCATGGGGTTTGGGAGGGGACCAAAACTACCATTGAGACCTTGTATAACAGAGATCTCATTCATTTTAGAAGCCAGGCCATTCATGAAGGGTGGATACTGAAAGTAAATATCGTTAGGCGATCGATGCGAAAAGCTCCCCAAGTACTCTGCCTCCTTGTGATTCATACTCAGAGCCAATGGGTTCTCTACAGACATGCGCCGTCCTCTTCTAGATGGGCTGTTGTTCCACATGTGTGTCCCCATGTGAACCTTGAGGTTCCCTTTTGTCGTGAAAGCCTTGCCACAGACAGTACACTTGAAAGGCTTGTCTCCAGTATGGGTGCGAAAGTGGATCTGAAGAGCACTGGCGCTGGAGAACTGTTTGTAGCACACCGAACATTGGTGCTTGTTCAACTGACGTGGTCTGGAGGACTCAGGCGGTCGACTCTCTGCCGACGTGTGATGGTGTGTCTTGATGGCCTCCTCTGTTCTTGGTTTATTTTCTTCTTTACTTGGAGTCAAAAAAGTGTCCCTCTTTTTTGGTCACTTCAACACCGTGCTCCTCCATATTGTTGTTATTGGCAAGTGCTTTGGATGAAAGGTCACATACATTATGGGTCAGCATGTGTTGTCTCATGTTCCCCTTGGTAGAAAACCTCTTGTCGCAGGCCTCACACTTGAAGGGTCTCTCTTTGGTATGGCTTCTGTAGTGAATCCCTAAAGCGCTGCGACAAGCAAAGGTCTTGTAGCAGATGTTACAGGTGGTGCTGGCATTATCAAAGGGGAGGCCACCCTGTGAGGAGGCATTGGAGAGATCCCCAGCACTGTCCACAGAGCAGGCACTGCCGGCCGGGGACTGGGATCTGTGGGAGGTATGGCCAACTTTAACCATGGGTGGACTCCTACTTCTGTCTGCATCAGAATCAGTGAATGCAGGTCTCTCTGGTGACGACATCTCCCCATTTGGGCCTGGAGGTTTGGGACTTGGAGACTGACTTTCATTTCTTTTCTCCATCTCCTGTGTCATCCGTTCTAACTGACGCACGGAGTCCGTGGCAGAAGGGTTTTCCTCTTCATCGTTGTTGTATTTATAATCTTTTTCTCTCTGCAGGGCAGATGTGATGTGATCTCTCAGGGGATGTTGCTGCTGCTGTGGCTGGTGGTGGTCAAGATTCTCCTCCTCAGTGGGTGTGACTTCTTTTTTGCCTGTGTCTCCCCCTGGTGGCCTGGGTATTTTGTTATCAATGGCATTGACTCTCTCTTCCAAGGCAGCCAGGGACATGGAGTAGGAGCCGTAGGGGCTGGTGATGACCGAGGGAGGACTCATCATGGAAGAGGTGCTATACGGCATGCCCAGTGACCAGGGTGAATGGCCACCAAACTGGGCTGCAGCATACGCACTGTACGCCTTTTGCATCTCCTCTAAGGGGGTGAGGTTGTAGCGAATCTCCCCACTATTGGTTGACCCAGAGGGCGAGGCAAGGGGACTGCCCGAGCTGGCAGACACATGGGATGTTCTGTTTTGGGAGAGCTTCTCAGGGGTGCCAGATCTCTCTTCAGCATCAGAATCCATATCCCCAGCATCTTCTCTAGGTTCTGTGTTGCCATTCAAATGATGGGAATCTGTGTCCATGGCTTCATGGAGCTCATCATTTTCAAGTCGCCTGTCTGCTGCACTGATTTCTTTTTTCTCAGGTGAATTGATATCCTTCCTGAGGTCCAACCCCTGCTCCGGCAGGTGAGACATTGGTATGGCAGACAAGGGGCGATATGGCAGCGAGTCCTCACGGCGGAAGGGTGGAGGGTAATGCGGCATGGAGGTGGAGATACCTGCAGTATGCATGCGAATATGCTGTTGTAGCACCAAGACATTGGTAAACTGCTTGTGGCACACAGGGCACTGGTGCATCAACCTCATGGGAGACTTAACACGGTGAACACCCATGTGGGTCTTCAGGTTCCCCTTGGTTGTGAATGCACGGCCACAGATCTTACACTTGAACGGCCGCTCCCCGGTGTGGATCCGATAGTGCATCTGTAAAGCACTCTTACAGCTCAGCACTCGGTTACAAATGGCACATTGATTGGGGTCAGTCACCTTCCTATCCAGGCTGTCCACCAGACGCTGTAGTTTTGACGTCTCAGATGGTGTGATCTCCATGAATTCTTCCATGGATTCCACAGGGTCTTTGTCGGGGGAACCACCACTGGAGTGAAACTTGGATCCGGTTTCATCCCTGGCAGTGGAAATGGGGGCAGCGTGGCCGGTATGGGACTGACCAATGGGCTTGTGTTACACTTCACAGCAGGGGGCCCAGATGGCGCTGGAACTTCGGCATCAGTGGTTGATATGGCAGTTGACATTGGAGGTACGGTGGCTTCTTCTTTCGCCGGAGGTGCCACAACTGCCGCAGTATCCTGTGATTTTTGCTCCGATGGTGTGGGACTTTCAGGAGGAGGCTCAGCAGAAGTTGAGGGAGGTGCTGAGGGTGCCGATGCCTGGGTCGACATCGATGCTGAAGCCTGAAGTGGCACTGAAGTAGGTGGCAGCGGTGTCCCATCGTCACTACTGCTGTGTTGAGACAACAAATGTGGTGGCGCAGACACTGAGGTAAGTGTAGAGGGCAGCAGCATGCCTCTTGGCTTACTCGGCTCTCGGTCAAGATATTCTGGAACAGGGTGTGGATTCATCTTTATGTGTGGGTACCTGGCCTTGTGGCGGGAGAAGTGAACCTTCAGGTTGCCCTTGGTAGAAAACCTGTTGCCACACACATTACACTTGAATGGACGCTCCCCTGAAATATAGAAAGAGAAGATTTAAATACAATGTTATATTTTGAGTCACACTCTATACAGATCCACATGGTCCCTTGCAATTTAAATACATAGATATTTTTAAATCGAGCCTCCTTTAATATCAATATTTCATCATTAAGTTATTTTCATTCTTGGCATAGCTGTACAGTTCCATTTCAAACACAGCACAGTTGTACTGTTTTTTACAGTTCCTCTTAAAAAGCGAACTTCAAGAAAACAAAATCTTAATTTTCAAAAACCTTTCAAACTTTTAACATTTCCTCTGAGAAAAGAAACCATATTAGAGAACCCAGGACCTCCCAATATTTGTATAACAATGAAATGAAACATCAACACGGAAAATAGATTTTTAAACAGAACATCTGCTTGGAACTGTGAAGTACGTTCGGGTGTGATGGGCTGTCGAGCAGTTGAAATAATTAGACTCAATACCCTCTGGCAGACAAAAATCAATACAACCCATCACTATCTTCATATACAACTAATATCGCCAATAAATCTGCTGTGCCATCATATTTCCCATATCAGTGGTGATGGCCAATTTATTATAGGGCCCTAGACAGTTCAAACTCTCCACAACACAGGGGTTGATATCATCATAATTCCTTCTCAGTATGACAAATTGCTTGTAGCTTTTTGACAAATTCTGTCATCAGGACATTTGTCAAGTGAAGTGATTCTTATTAAACAATTTCTTCTCCAAATACAGACAAATTAATTCTGCACTCTTTTGACCAGACCAGTTACTTCCATTTTTTTTCCTAAATAGAAGGATTTTTTTCCTGAACACTTGAGATTATCTGATATCGACATTTGCACAAAAATAATCATTTAGTACACGGAATAGAGACCTGTGAGAAATAACAGTCTATCCTTGCCTGGGGCCTGCTGGACCGCCTTTGCATCAGCTTACTTTATTATAGCAGTGTACATGTGGGATATCAACTTTTTTCATGCCCTGACTGACAGAGATGAATCTCAAAATTTTAGCACTGAATGAGCATGGCAAACCTCTGCTTACTTGTATTTCCCTTAAGGGATTTCCTGGCCAATCATATGTTCATAAATAATAACAGATAGCTTTCCTGTGTTAATTAAAACCCTAACTTTGTCACAATTCTTGTTAATATTTTATGGTGCAAACTTATGAATAACTCATAATCTCTCCGCACTGTTATTAAGCTAGATCTTACGTATTTTTCATCAGATTGTTGGCTGAAAAGCCAGCTGTAGAGAATTTATATGGAGAGCTCGTTTCTGATCAAAGTTCTCAGGATAATAACACTAAGAAAACTAAGAAAAGTTTATATACATCAACAACCAATTTTTATTTTATTTCATTTTATTATTTTTTTTTTTTTAATTTTATAAGTATATTAGGTTTGGCACTTTATCCTTACATATCTTCTCCAAGCCTAAAATGTTTAAGAAAACTCAGTATTGTTAAACATGACCTTTCTTTCTGAAACTAACCATCTCCTTCTATACCTCTTATTTTCCCATTTAAATTGTTTGCTCATCTGATTCACCTATTAACGCAGTATTACAAACCCTTTCCACTTCATCAATTTCTCTACAAGGTAAAGTCAATTTACCACTGTGTTATTTTTCAAACATTTTGAATTTTTTCCTGTTTTCATTATCATGTTTCCAGAAAATATGCCATCTGAAATAAACCTCATTAAAACCAAACAAATAAAAAAATGACTCATTTCCTTCCACAGAAGACACTACTATCTTTTTTTTTCAACATTTTTGTGTTTGTTTGATGTGTGTAACAAATGCATGTCAACCTGCTCCTTTCTCCTGCCCCAATCTAATCTTCCTTCCAACATTTAAAAGAATAGCAACTGAGGTTGAATTTTCAACTTCTGACTTGCCTCAGTTGAAAAGAAGTCTACTGTTACTTAACCTCCAAAACAGATAATCTACCTCAAAATATGGTTCTTGCCATTAAGATGAGAGGCGCAGAACAAGAATGTTAACATTCGCAAGAAGTGTCAGGCAAAAATATATTTGAGAAATGACATCATCAAAAATATACTTAAAAGAGAGAGAGAGAGAGAGAGAGTGCACTTCTCATTCCAGTTTAAGTGGTAATTTTATAAACAGTAACATCCCTGTTGCCTGAAATCAGTGCTTACATGGTTCAATTCACCGCATGCTTTGTTACAAATCATAAAATAGACAAAAAATGTTTCAAACATTTGACCAGATATTAAAACAAGGCAGCAAAGATCATGACTTTCTCTTCTCTTCTTTCAGTGTTTAGTTTTTTTATGAAAAAAGAAAATTTTGTATTTATGTCATGATTTTTATGTTCTGTCATACTGATAAATAACATATTCATGATTTTTGCCAATACTAGTTTTGTTTTATTTGAAGAATATATTTGTGTGATATCTCCCTGATCTATGAGTTGCTCTCCTATGTTATACAATCACTTGGCCAATAGGCAATTCACCCTCGACTTCCTCCACTAAAAGGTAGGTTAGTTTGGTTTCTATGTCCATTTAACAGTGAAAATTGCCCATTTATACAAAGCACTATGGGAAATCACAGCCCCATAAAAATCAGTCTGTGTATTAACAGCTCAGATCAGCCATTTTATCAGCATTGTCCATATGTAACCTTATTTTTCAAAGATGCAAGTGAAATAGATTTTTTAATGTATAAATGGATGGTTTTTTCTATTTTTCAAAAAAAAAAAAAAAAAACAGAAGTGCCTTAGCGTACAATGTATAACTAGAAATATAACATTGGCTTACATATATGTATATTTGACATAACAAATTCTTCAGCTATGAGGAGTTCAGTCACAATTCTACTAAATAAGTTTTTTAAACAGTCAAAGTCAATATCTAAACAAAAGTTCTAAACCCAATAACTTAACTTCTTCTTGTTTGGTCAATATCTTTAAAATTAAAAGTTTAATGACTGATTTGTTAAATTTGTTCAGTTAATCCAAAGTGTCTAAGAATTATAAGAAACCACCTGCTCCAGCAACACTATTTTTTATTACAAAGAATTTTTTTCACATATATATATATACTACTGCATATTACTATATGAAATTATCCTTATTTCTTGAACAATTAATATTATATCTAAAAACATCTGTCATCACATCATTTCACTTAAAGAAGCATTTTGTTGACTTGAAATAAAAGGCACTTTGTGTCACATTGTTAAGGTTTTTCACCTTTAAAATCCCTGATGTTTCTTAGATGGAAGACATATTTGTCAGCTCACATTCTGGGCTTAGATAAGACTTATTTAAATCTGATAATGGTTACTTAAATAGATATTCAACATTCTAGAATTGAAGACTGTAATGCCAGAAATTTGTTATGTTTTCGCTTAAATGTGACCTACAAGTTTCTAGTAAAGTGCAACATGTTTTTAGCATATTAAAAAGGCATACTTTTATAGAAACAGGCACGTAGTCCAATACTAGTACCATCTGATATTTGTCCTTACATTTAGTTCATGATAATTAACCATTTTAAATCATCATTTCTCCATCCGTCCCATGCCTATCATGAGCTATCAAGTTGAATGTATGCAGAATATGCATGTTAAGCAAGACCAGATTATTCTATGTTCTCTATTAAAATCGTATTTACTTCCAATATAATCTTATGTCTTTCAAATGTGCTGTTCTTTTATTCTCGGCATTTCATGTTACAAATGTACGTAAGTCAAGTGCCAGGTACATAACTGCCCTTAAGATGGATATTGGGTGTTACCATCAAAATCAAAATTCTAATGACAAAAAGATTTGAGGCATGCCTAAATGAATGGCCCAGCAGACCAAAGTCAAAGGGCGGAACTATCTCTTCAAAATCCACATAGAATTTCAATTTGTTTAAACTGTAGACAATCACTGAACTTTAACAGACGTTCTTTTGAAATGAATTCCACATTTTATGAGCCACCCCAGAACTTGATATCCCAAGTGCATCTTATTTTTTGTCATTTTGTCAACTTTTTTTTTATTTCTAAAAAAAAAAAAAAACAAAATAAGCTGAAGTAGCATCTGGGTAACTGGAGAAGAAATAATTTGAGTCATTTCTGCATTTGGAAGAATTTTGTCGCATGATAAAAATCCTGGTATGTTTTCTTCGTTAACCAATGACAAAGAAATGAATACAAGCAAAACATGGGGATTGTCTTCAAGACTAAACCTATCACAACTGATTAATTTTTTGAGTCTGGAATTCCTCTTATTCATTCTGTTTGCAGATAAATTTTGCCCAAAGACCTGAAATATGTACCAAAGATAAGATGCCACACCCACCACCGCTTACAAAACTGCATCAGGGAGACAAGGGTACACCTACCATCTCTGTCTCCAAGATCCACCATTACAGAAAAACTTAAAGCTGTAATCACAACTCACACCCATTGTTACACACATTTGTGGCTCCTAGTTTCAGTCCCTCTCAGAATGATATAAATGGTAGGCCTGTCCTATTCCCCACCTCCCCATCACCCCAGCCCCCACCTCCACCCCCACCCCCTCCTCTACCACATCTTCAAGACAAATGACACTCAGCAGATTCAAGCAGATGTATGTTTTTTATTAATCTTGAGATTTCATTTCTATTGAGAAATTCTCAATTAAAAATTATGGCAAATTACACAGAAATAAAAATTTGAGATAAATTTTGACATCTTTTTAAGCAAATCTAAAAAAAAAAAAAGAACAAGATTCAAAAAGTAGTCTGTCCTCCCCCCCCCCCCACCCCAAGCTTCCCTAAAGTCTCCTAGATGTAAGACAGTACCTGTGTGTGAGCGCACGTGTATCTGCAGAGCGCTGTCACTGCCGAAAACTTTGTGACAAAAACGACACTTGTGTTTGAAAAATGGGTCGTCGCTTGCGTAGTGAGACCTTTCCATGCCCACGGTGACATTTGGTGGTTTACCTGCAAAGACAGGCACATGGAATTACTTGAATCATAATGATAATCAAAATAACAGATATTATGAAAATGGAATATCCTTGTCATTTAGTTTAGTGTTAATTTATATCATATTCTTTGAGAAATTTGGCTATATTTAAAGCAAAGACAGACACACAAAGACAAACAAAACAAATTAATAATGCAAAACATAAATTGTAAATTGGCTAAGTTCTTTCACACTTATAATAAAAGAACAAAGACTCCTTGCCAAAATTGATCATATGATTATATTTCATGTCATACTGGTCAGCAATTCTTGTCACAATCCTAGAAGTGCACGGTTTATTAGGAACAAATTGTTCATCTGAACATGTTAATATCGACTACATCTCATAGGATATTTGAACATGACTCGAATTCCCCAACATGTATCAGAATGCTAACACACCAGCCCATATCAGTTTTATATCCACCATCATATCCCAGATGCATGAGCGAATTAATCCGAGTGCAAACCTTGTAGGCGGACAGTTCACGGTTACTTGGAAAATGAAATGTGAATAAAAACCAGGAAGATGGATTTATCCGGGAAATATTTCTGGGACTTCTCCAAAGGAAGGGTCTCTAAATTGCTATAAAACTAAAGATGTATGAGCAGGTTTGATAAATGTTGTGCAATTTCATCTACTTCTGCCATTGCTTCCCCAAACCCATTCTCAGCACAGTCCTGAATATCAGAGAGGGCAATAGGGCCATGTCAGCCGAGACCTGAGGGGCCCTAGGGCCTAAAAATACAAAAAAAATCATCCACAGGCGTCTAAACTGGGCCAAAATATACCAAATGAGGTCTTGGAACATGGACGCCCATGAGTGGTTTTTAAAAATTCATCTGTAGGGCATGGGCATGAATGACCTACACCATAAAATGGATTTTGTCTATATCTATTATGTAAAATCTGACTTTTTTATGTCTGCAGAGTGATTTCAGTTGTTCTGAGTGGACTGTGATCTGAGCAGTGCCTAATGGCCTGGTCAAGATTAATTGATTTTTATTTCTGCCACTGTCTACGAGACATAACAAGCTTTATAGCTAGCAAATTAAGAAATATTGCTAATATGCTGCAATCCAAGAATCATTTATTGGCTTTTTCAACATTGGGTGCACAATAATAATCACTATTGGTCACCAGCCAAGATGTACACCAGCAAAGTTTCTGTTGTTCATAAATAATAAGATGATTTTTTATTTCTCCAGCATTCTTTTTAAATATTGACATATTGCAGAAATACAAGTATGAATGGTCATTTTTCACTAACAAAGTATGTGAAGCTGTTTGTGTTATGGCAAGTGATAAATCACTAAACTGTAACAGTCCCTATCGTTTCCCAATATTTTCTCATGTCTCAAAACAAGGTCCCAGGATCATTTGTTTACTAAAAATTCAGAAATATTGCAAAAATATGACTTCATAGATTTATCTTCTTCCCTTTATTCTTTCATTTAGTCTGTAGTGTTTGCAAGCAAGGTTTGCTGCTTACATGAGAAACAGAGAATGTAAAATATGTCTTGTCCCCCCTTTATTTCAGTTAATTTCAATAAATTGCAGCTTTCCTTTTTTAACAACCAAAAGCAGATTCATGTTCTCACTTACCAATACATATTCTCACTTAGAAATACAATAAAAAATAAATCTTCTTTCTTTTCAAGCTTAAGTAAACATATACTGACAAATTAAACAATGTACTTACAAGAGTTAGGTACAGATTCTATTGAAACAATTGTGTATGTTTCTATTGCTGCTAAAATTTCAAAACAGTTACACAAAATCATTTAAAACCCATTTAAAACATGTTTGTGTTTCACAATGACGAGAGGTAAGATAAAAAAAATTATCAGAATTTAAAAACCTACTTTCAAACAGTGTTTTGAATCAATGAAGGGGGTGAGGCTAACATTGGCCATTTGAGTAAAACAAAACAAACAAAAGCCTTTTTAAAATCAATTTTAACAGACTATTTTACACCAATAATTAGTTTCTATGCCTTTCACAGCAACCTTTGCGACTTGTGAGTTGCGTGATGCAATTAGTGCAATAATAATACCTTTGAGAATATGCAGCAACAGATGATGTCAAGATAAAACAACTATTAATCTGGTATTTGTCCAAGTTGGCATAAATTGACAGTTCTTGCCGGTTATCTCGGGGTTGTCACCAAAATTCAGAGTTTTAAAAAAGATAAGACTTTAAACAGTCAACATACATATAAGGGTGGGCACTAGAGTAAACATATTATTTGGAATCAAGAACGGTGAAATTAAAGATATTTAACCACTGTAACATAAGACAGTTGCTCTATGTACAAAATGTCATTTTTGACAAGCTAAACCTCCTATGGCTTGTTAGAAGTTGACTGAATAGATGATTTTTTAATACTTCTTAAGTTGCATTAAACATGCAAATGGTTTCGAGTGTTTTCAACTTCTTTTTAATCCACGAGGAAGTTTTCCTGAAAATGAATAATCTGGGTGGTTTCCATGTCAAGTATGAGAGGAGCCAAAGTTAGTTTATCTCCAGAATGCATTTCCAAAAGAATAAAATATTTTACATTTGATATCTGCTTTCATAGGTTTCAAAAGTTCCAAATGTCAATATACACTCTTTTGAGGATTTTAATCCATTTATCAACACTGGGCCCATAGGCAAAAAGGAAAAAAACTGATGACTTAGAGACTAACTGTGAAATATATCACAAAAGTAACAAGACAAAATCATTTTAATAAAAAAAATTGCCAAATACAAAATTCTCTAAAGCATTATTAAAGCAACATTGTATTTTCTGACATTTTTCTGTATTTTCTGACATTTTTCCAAAAATCAATTTTTTTTATTCTTATTTATTATTTTTATTATTTTTTCTTTCAGTCATCAAGCAGAAATAGAATAAAATTCTGGAACTTACGAAGCAAAAAATTTGGCGACCGATTGATGTATGGCACTTAAAAGGTGACCAGTCCACCTAGGTCATTATACAATGAAAAGTGCCAGGGTGAAACCACAATGCTGGTTGGTTGGTTGGTCATTGAATGTTACCATGTACATTCCCGAATTTGATTTACATATATTCCTGATCATTGTTCAAAAATGTTTTCTAAATAATGCAAATCTTTCAATGAAAAGGTAAACATCCATAAAATCTAAAGAACACACAGACTCCTCAAGACAAAGCTAATATATGACTTCAATCAACTAGTTCAACTCAATGTGAGCCACCTTATTTAAATATAATCAAATCACCAGGATTTTTCTGGGATTAGTTATGAACTTTTGTGCTTCAGTATGGATTTATACCTTGAAAAGCCATTTTTCAGCCATTGGTATTCTAATGCAGCTTTATCTCTGCAGGAATGTTGTTTGTTTATTGGTGTATACATGTCCAGGCTGAGGAAAAAAACATACAATCCAGTTCACACTAGATTTAGACGGTTCAAATATGAATCCACTTGCATCAGAATGACCTTGTTCAAACAATCTTAACTCCAATGAACTCTGTTTATAGGTTGCATTCTATTCCTTACACAACAGATAAAAAGTATGCCTTGGACTTAACACTGATTGGACCTGGACTTCTCTAAAAATTACCTTTCACTATGTAAGTTGGACACATTCAGTTGAGAACTTTCTGGGCACGGTGTGAATGTGCCCAACACTGTAGATTGGCTGTGTTGGACTCCTCAGACAATCCATAAACAACACAAGCAATATATACAAGAATTATTAAAGCTAGAGGAATGAACATAGGTTAGACCATCAATGTAAACTATGGACTTGTTTTCTCAGCTTTTCTGAATATGGCCCGAGCATGTGAGCGAGATGTCAGTGAAGAAAAAAATTAATTTTTCTTTGTTCCCACCATTTATGTTTTTCATATTTCTTCATTTACTTTTCATGGCAGTAAAATTCCTAAAATCATGAAAAAGTTTGAAAAAAGCGTGTGTGTGTGTGTGTGTATGTGTGTGTGTGTGTGTGTGTGTGTGTGTGTGTGTATGTGTCAGTGTGAGTATGCCCATCTGAGAAAGAGAGAGAGATACAAAAAAAAAATACAACACACAAAATCAGTACATCACAATGCGTGTATGTGGCAATATATGAGCTTCAAGAGGAAAATACAGTTAATAGATAGAAAGGCAATTAAGCAAAGAAGCAATAAAAATCTGATTTTTGTTTTCATTCTTCAGCAGTAAAAACAAGCAAGTAAGCAGACATTCCAACTGAGCCGGAAAACACCTTGCCATTCCACCTCCTTCCACAGTTCAACGAAATACCATAAAGTTCATTTCTCTGCAGATATAATTTCCTTTATTTCACTTATTTCTCTGGGCAGAGATTGAAGATGGATCCATAAAACTCCAGGTCAGCCATAAAACATTCACATTACTCAGGAAGGAAGCACTTGGCACTAATTTGTAGCCACTGAGTTATGGGTCAAATAGATCAGCCATTCCCATCCATGCCAATTCGGCAAAGAATTATGAATATTTCTGAGACTGCTTCAACAGAAAAAAAGTATATACTACAGAACCAAAGTGTTTTGCCCAAACTAAGTTAAAGACTAAGTACAGCTTATATGTAAAAGGGGGCTGTGCTGATCTATAAGAGTCTGGCACAATATGTCAGACTGTCGTTTTCAGTTTAAAAAGCAATTAATAATACAGTTCCTTTAGAGAAAAAAATATTCGGGGTCTGGTCATTTTTAGTAGAGCTTTTCCTTCTCCCATATGATTTTTTATAATAAGATATGTTCACTAAAGGTGGCAGCACAGGTCCTATGGGTAATTTGAGCTCATTTTGAACCGTGTTTGTTGAAAGGTATTCTATGCCCTGTTGAAACCTAGACAAATGTCAGTAATCAACATTTTAAAACAATTGAGAGCCCTTCTGCACTAATACTTGTAGATGCTTAATAACAATTAGATTTTCGACAGCCTCCCACCAGCCAGGGATATTTGTTTAATGATAAATCGCACATGGGAAATAAATTCACATGACAGTAATAAAATGTGATGTTTATGTCTTCTACACATACCTCCCCTCATCTCAGGTTTATGAAATATATATATCATAAAATGACTCAGAACACCCAGGCCTTTGTAACAGCACACCAAACAAAGCAATTTATAACTTCTGCACACAAGATTTCTTTCATGCTTAAATTTCACAGTTGTAAACTGAGTTCATTTTTTTCCTTACTTTGAAATCTTTCATTAATCCTCTTACGGTTTTTTGAAGAAAACAGGTCATGCCAAATAACATAGCAACCTCATATCATTTTAAAACAGAGAGCTTTTCTCCCTTTGAGTCATTAAAATCAGGTTTCCAAA
Source organism: Lingula anatina (assembly GCF_001039355.2). Next base: position 446,652 of record NW_019776080.1, on the reverse strand, counting down.
ATAAAAGGAAAAAATCAACATAAGTATACTGTGCAGTACCCACAATTATATAAACACAGACAAAGACGGCAGACAATGTAATTTTTTTATCTCTCGGCTCTGTTCTCAGCAGTAAGTTCTTATTAAATTTGACGAGGAACACATCAGTTGAGCATGAAACTGCTGAATTTCTGCGGTGGCAGGTCAGGGCCTGTGATTGGCCTACTGCAGTTTGAGCAGCGAGACCCAACAGGGCATCCCATCTCTTTGCAACCTACCAACTAGAAACAGAATGCATTAGATAAATTTCATAGCCATACACCACCCAGGGCCTCAGTTCAACCACAGGAGCCTCTCAACATGGGTTTGTATGTCATCCTCCTAATTATCCATGTTACTGGCCCCTGGCAAGTGTAAGAAGCCCCAGCATGGGCAAGTCAATAAATCTTTCCAACACCATCAAGTGTAAACATGGGCCCTCTTGACTGTGTGTCAGTCTATATAGAATACACAATCATGGAATAGAATATACAATTATGATATCTACGGCCATAATCGGTATGCTCTCTCAATCGATAAATATCTTCACCAAAGAAAAGATCCGGGGTCCCTTAAACTTCTCATCTTGTCAAATCTATCAGAATCTGCCACAAACAGAGGTAGAGTTTCTTCTATGCTTGGAGGACATCAAAGAGAAATGGGACAAAAAGCTTGTCAATGATATTACACCGAGGTTGCGATCTTTATATTGGGATTATTTTCTACATTTTGCCATCAGGACAGACTTTAGTTCTTAATAAAGTTGCCCACTTTGAACGGATCAAAGAGGGCCTCGGCAGTGAGCCCCTATTACGTTACTTTATGAGTTATGCCAGTGTGAACACTCAAAACCACCACAAAAAATCAGCCCGACTGTTAGCATTAAGAACCAATGAAACCGACTGAAAAACGATCCTCAATAACATCTGCTGAAGCTTGGCCTCCAGATAAAATATCAAGATTTAAACCAGTTATTCTTGAATGGGTGAAAATATTTCTCCAAATTTTCCAAATCAAGTTACTTGCTATTCTTGCCAAAAGTCACCATGGTGGAAAAATTGGCATTACAGAAACCATAAGAGCATCACTGGATATATACATTTGTACTACTTGAATTGACTTCACAAAAAAAATCTGCGGTAATTCTTATCAGCCTTCAGGCTCTACCGAACCACCTAAAAGTCACCTAGGATTTATTAGATAAACAAAACTTTAATTTTGATATACAGGCATTTCAGGGGCACAAGAACCCTCATAGAGTTTTAGTCTGCGAAAAAAGGATGTTAAATCAGAGCAAATCATTGGATAATTTAAATACACTGCCACTGAAATACGCCCAATAACAAACCTTGTACCAATTACTGCTGAACTGCATTTAATTTTTTTCTAATCTCTGGTTATATCTTTTACCAGAATCTCCTATGAACTGTGCTATTTTTTCGGGATTTTTTTTCTCGGCTAGTCTGTTATTGAAGTTCTTAATTTGACATGTATGCCAAGACAAAATTAGAGTCCAGAGAAAGAAGATATAACTTCTTTTAGCTGCCAGACATTACAAATGGCCTAATCGTTCTTTTTTTCATGCTTTTATTGCCTTTTGCTTTCTTTACCTCTTATTCTTTTTTCTTTTCTTTTTTTCCCTGTGGTTAGATAAAGATTAAACTTTTGAACCTTGACAAACAAAGAAACTGACCAGTAGTTACAGAAGTGGCCCAAATCCACTTATTTTTGTAGCTAGGCCGGGATATAAAACAAAGAAAAAGATCAAACTGTGACAGAACCTTGGACATATCCCAATTGGTCTCTGTTTTATCTAAATGCTTTTTTCCCCCAACAATACGAGAATACACCATCAGACAATTTGTAATGCTATTTAAACACTCAAAGGGGATTCACTAATTTGGTCATTCAACTGAAGCTGTAATCAGCCATTAAGCAAAAAAAAAAACAAGGTAAAGATGAGAGAGAGAAAGAGCGAGTGGTGACATGAAAAAGAACACATATTTAGAAACAAGATGCACAGAAAATATCAGAGTAACAACAGCCAGGCACTAATACAAATAAACAGATAGTGATCTTTTAATTATCGAAATATAATTCAAAGCAAAATAAAGCCATACCTTTTCGCAAGTTTGTAAGCTCTCTAATAAACGGTGAAGTAATTGGCGACACTGTCGTAGACACAGTCTGGGGTTCGTTCTTGGCAAGGAATGGGTTAGACAGTGAAGATATTATGTTGCTCATGGCCGACGAGCTCGAAGATGACTCCTTCTCTTGGGTGGTCACTATGGTGGTGCCATTAATCAGTGGTACCGATGAGGCACCTTGCGGCAACGAGGCACCACTGGGTGTTGCCACAGAGGTGGGTGGCAGGGCGTAGCTAGGACTAATATTTGGGTTGAGGGCACTAGCTGTCAGGGCAGCCATGGCAGACTGTGAGGGCGACGTCTGCCCATCTGACTTGGCAGGTATTCCCGTCATGATCTGATGTTGTAATTGTTGGATCAGAGTCAACTGTATCAATTGCTGTTGTTGCAGAGAACTCAAGGTAGCATGGAGAAACAGAAGATCTGAGGGATTAGCATTGTTCTCAACAAACTGTGAAACTGCAGCTTTGGTTCCTTCGAGGGGTTCCAGCTTCACATTGTTGCTAGGCAACAACGAGGTCAGGGAGGGTTGTGTGATGGGAGGCCATCCGTACTGAGGTAGAAATCTGCTGGAGATGACATCTTGTTCGTCCAGGTCAGACATTTTGATTCCCATATTTGATAACTCATCCACATCATCTTCTTCCATGCTGTCGTCCATCTTTGAAAATTCATCTTCTGCGTCTTGATCAAATTCCTCATCCAACAAGTCATCGTTGTCATTTTGATTTTGGTTTAGTTTTGATTCTGGGTCTTCTGACATGGCAGCTGCGTTCATCTCCAGCTCCATTTTGTCATCTTCAGAAATTACACTGCTGGTGCTAGAGGGTGCCAAAATCTGGCTGTTGTCATTCTGTTTCATGATATTTGCTTCATCTGAGTCTTTTTGATTTTTATCCTCGCCGTCTGCGATAACGACGATTCGTTTGGAGCTACAGTTCTTTTTGTGAGTCAGGAAATCTGACAGGTCGTAGAATTGTGCACGGCAGATCCCACAGACGTGAGCATCATCAGTTTCCACCACTGGAGACATTTCACCATCACCTGAAAAGATGAGTGAAATTCTATTAAATACTTTACAAGAAAATGTCAGCTCAAGCCTCTTCCTGAAAATTACACATTCAAAGGTAGTGCAGTGTTTCAATTTTTCTCTTTCAAATTCAGAATGTTTTTTGAAGAACTGAACATGACTACATACAAAAAAAGCAACAATCTGCACACCAGTTGCAAAAGCTGCCAAAGAGATCTCTAAACCCTGTAACACTTAACAATATACATATACTTATAAAGGAGTGCCTTCGAGATCTTTGAAAGCACTCTTTCAATCCTCTCATATACAAGGATATTTCTTGGCCCCAACTGGCACAAAATGACACAGGTAACATTTCATCTGCTTATTTGAATATCAACACACATTTAATATTTTAAGCTCATTTTCAATAAAACCTAAATGTGATAATTTCTCCAACTGATGTCTCTTTCTTAACCATCAAAGGAGTTTTATGGAAATAATATTTTAAAAACATTTGATTTAATTTGCATTTAACTTTTACCTCAAGTCTCCATCAAAGCTACCAACATGTGCTGAAAATAATGTGATGTCATCCAGCAAAATGGACGTTTGATGTCCCTCTTAAGGCAACCCTTACAGCCATTCTGAGGTTTTACCATCACAAATGAATATATTATTAATGTGAAATTTTTGGCATGTGCCAAATTGTTCATTATATTCTCATTTCTTTGGGGCTGTTATTGCAAAAGAGAGGGCCATTTAGCATATAAGATCAATGTAATTGCTTTTTAAAACTCTACGAGTATTAATCGTCTGCATAATTTCTTCACCTAATTCTCAAATGCATTACAATAAGACCAACAAATCAGATTAATGGAAAGTTCTTTATTAAAGTTTCCTACATTAAGTTTATAGCAAAAATTGAGTTGTTTCTACACTGAATCAACTCTTTTTTATTTACAGTTCTTGAAAATCTAACATAAAACATTTAGTCTAAGAGTCCAACTATTATTTTTATATTTTCTGTATTCTACTTATATGTTTAAAAAAACTTGTATTTATTCAACAAAACAACTCTTTTTTCACACTATGAAACTTAACTTAAAAACCATCTCAATTTGTTTCAATAAATGAAATGTCAAATATCTGTTTGCTTTTATGTTTTCAAGCATAAAGATAAGATCTTGAACACTTCATTACTTTTTTCAAATTTTGTAAGTTATTTTTCAGTGCCTGAGAAGTCCTTGGAATACTTTATTTTGATATTCAACTGAGAAGAAGTTTTTCCTGTGTTCTCAACTTTCATAGCACAATACTGCAACCATCACCATGATATTTATTTTCACTGTTTCAATCTAAAGAATAACCCATTAAAACAATGAAGGGGATAATAAGGAAGACACCAGTTACATGATGTGCAATGCTCAGCAATATGACAGTCTGATTCTACTGAAATTCCTTAATCATCCTCCTCTGCTGAATCTTAGACATTTCCTTACCAAAATAAAATATCAAAATTTTCAATTTACAAGACAGATCAGTAGCCATTAATTTTGTTTTTTTTCCCTAAAAAAGTGGAGTTCTTTATCATCTGATTTGAACCTACAGGTTAAATTTTGACTGAGACTCAGAGAAGCAGTTTTCTGTACAAAAAAGGGCAGTTTTTCCACTCCCCCCCCCCCCCCCCCCTTCTTACAGGACTGCTATATTAGTAGAAATAAGTCGGGATTCCAGTTTTATCTTTCAAATACACGTGGCTCACCACATCAAAGGTGCTGGCATAGATGACAAATAACCACACCAACATTCATAACACATCTGGGAACTCCTCAAAAATAATAATCTATTCCTTCACCTTTTGCAGATTGAAATAATATAATCGAGTCGGTTCATGGTTGGTTCAAGTAAAAGAAGTACAATTTGTTTAATGGATGAAAAATTTGCCGTTCCCTAAAAAAAGTAATATTATTTATTTTCGTAAAGTTGGTCAGAACAAAAAACATCCAGTTGGTACATGTATATGTGCATTCTGGAGTTTAAGAAGTATATAATTAAGAGCATTTATGAGGAGGAAAATATCTTTTATGCATTACTACACTCATAATTCACAAGAAAAAGAATAAAACAAAGGGAGTGAAAGCTTAATCCAAATAACAATTGTAAACATCATTTTTTATTTGGATGTCTTAAGAGCATCTATCCAAAAAAGTACAATAAGTCAACCACCAAAAATCAGTCAAGTCTTGCAAATCTGTTTCTCTTTCCTCGGCAGCCTCTGTTTTCACTCAGAGACTGTGTTCCTGGCAAGAAGTGAATCAAAACAGACGCAGTCTATGATCATTCTCACCTTTCTTTACGCAATATTATGTGTGTTCGTTGACACGGTAGCGCCCTTTGGCAAAATTCAAATGAAAATAAGAATAGGGGTTCCTTTTTTTCAATCTGTTTCCACTGTGTCTATACCCTGTTATGCAATTTCCAGACTGCAAGATCGTTTACCTGATCTTTTTTTCTCTTTTTCCATTTTTTAATCTATAGATGAGATTCAAATCACTGTGGTCTGTTAAAACAAGGAGTCATTCAAAAGGGAAATAGAGAACAAACATTTTTATTATGTTTATTTAACAAAAAATGGTTAAAAGGCACTATTCCAAAAAGAACAATAGAAATAAGGAAACTTGGAAATAAAGCCCACACTTAAAAACTGAAAGTCACTCCAAAGCAATTCCAACATTTTTCTGCCCTCCAACATTGTCCATAAAACAGATTCTCCTTCAAATTTGGGGGTATTGTTATGGATTTCTAGGTGGATCACATGCATTCTCAGGTGCTGTGGGGCTTCCATTGTTCTCCTCACACTCTCCAATATCGCCCGCTTCTTCACGCTCATGTACCAGCATAAGAAATAGGGCATTATTTCCTGATATATTCTGATCTCATCAGGATTTTTGAAAGGCATTTAATATTTTATCTCCCAACATACAATAACCAGCATTTTTTTAAAAAGTTCTTTTGATACCAGCAACCCTCCAGATATACCAGGCCTATTGTTCGTTAAGCTTAAATCCCGTCATTTAATACCCAAACCTTGCATACCTACTCCCCAATACATACTTACCTAATTCATATTTTATTTATATTCATTTTTTGACGGAGTTTCCAATTTCTCCCCCATTAAAGGGGTGTCAGTATAATAAATTGCCTTCTTCGTCTCCCGCTGTTCAGGGAAAACTATAGGAATCCTGCAATGCATTGAAACATCGGCTTCCTTTTAAAATTAATATCTGAAACCTGATTTACAAGCTTATCTATCATTGGTCGTGCTCAATGCTGCCCTGTGAACCCTATCGCAGAGGTTGGAGCACTGGGAAACATATAGCCTTGAAAAGGTAAAGACTTATTGTTCCCGACACTACCTCACGAGCCCTGGATTGCTGTTCAAACTGACGGAAATGCACATGTTAATAAACCAGTGGATTATACCGTTTGGGTGGATAGTTTGCTATTTTCCAGTTGCATGCCCTTTACCAGTGGGCAAAAAATCATCCATTCGTTGAACTACTCTTTATACTTATTTTCATTATCTTAGATATTACAGTATTGTTTTACAATCCTTTCTTTTTCCATTATATTCATTTCTTTTTCTTTTTTTTTTCTGTTTATCTGTTTTACTTTCATTTGTTTCTTATTAATTTCTTATTTGTCTGTTTGGTTCCTTATTTACTTACCAATTAACCTCTTGGTTTGGTAACAAGTTTATGTCCATTTTTTTTCATTATCATTACTATAATTGAATCACACACACTTTCAACTGTCTTTGGGTGTAGAAACCTCATAGAGATCTCTGAACTATTGAATGTGAGGCAGGAATGCTTAATGACTTGAAAATTTTTATCCAAGGTTCACTTTAATTCAAATATTATTCACAGTTCAAGTTGCTTTTATTACCAAATTATCTCATCCATTACAAATGTATTTGTGTGTTTGTCTGTATGTGTGTTTGTGTGTGTGTGTGGGGGGGGTTACTAGTTGATTCCAACAATCCTTCCTTTCTATGATTACTTGAAGTAAAGATAAATTACCAAAATAATTATTTTTAAATTTTATTTTTAATTCAAGGCAATGGAAGAACTCCATGGTTTCAAAATACTTCAGTAAAACATACTTTTTAATCAGATTTAAAATGCAATCCTTTCATTCATTTAAAAATCTGTTCCTAAAATTTTCAACATTTTTTTTCTTAATTTGTTCAGGAGAAACTAAATTCACTGCAATCCCTTGCCTTAATTAAACTGTGTGTGTGATCTGAAATTTCACTGTTTTTCATCCAAGTACTACAGATTAAATGCCATTTAACATGGTATACTCATGTGGGTAATTTTACAAAATTTGTTTTAAGTGGCTTTAATTCAACAGATAAACATTTCCTCCCAATGCCTTTTAAGAATATATGTGAGATTTGACAAAACTTCTATTGTTGTAGATATGTGTCCTTGTTTCCTGCTACAATATATCCCACATTACATCTTAATGCAAGGAATATCTATCTATTTATCATCAAAGTACACCATTTCCCCCCTTTATCGGGACAAATTTCGAGGTAATGCTGAGCAGGGATAAGGTCACATTTCACAATACAATATACCATAGTCTTTCATTTTAGATTAGTTATGAGGCTACCTCATCACCGAGTTTATCACTCTAATTGCGCAGTGGGTCTATTACAGCCAACCAGCCTCCCCGTGGCAGGACAGTTGCTAAGATAGGCAACAAGGTTGCTAAGAAACATAATATTCCCTACAATGTCACTGTCATTGTAAATTTGAAAGGTAAACCAGTAGAGGGGGCAGGGTTAACTACTTACATATGGTAAATTGAATGAAACTTGATTATCCCATTGATTTGACAATACATGAGATGGAATAATTACAAGGGTTTGACCTCAGAGACGATCTTAATTCAAACGTTACTGTCTTCCATACTTGTCTGTATCGCTTTTTCATTACCCAGAAAATCATATCCCCCTGAAATCTTAAAAGCTTTGGGGAAAACGAATCAATAGAAAGCATATTTTAAGAATGCTCACGGCGGTCGTCTAACAATATCAAGAAATAGCTCAAGTTCCCTTAATCTAATAATAGGGCGCATCCTAACTTAGTTAGCCAGTGTAGTTCATTTTATGAACATAGGGGAATTATTAATATTCGTCGCAAAATGGGATCAGTGTCCCATCGCGGTATTGTTGTTCCCTATTATCCACGATGTACCAGTTGGATTTGCAGAGTCTTTAATTGTGTTTGTTACTTAGTCAAAAACAAGTCCAGTGGACCCCTACAGAAGCCATGTTACATTACACACAGTAAGCATCACAAAGGCCTCGCTGTAATGTATTTAGTTAGTAAACCAGGGTCTCCCCTTCTTAAATATTTGAATACATTTTTATAAATTCCCTAAGGTGATCATTTTTCAAATAATTCAATGGGAAATGTACACAAAGCAGACTAAATTAGGCTTGGCACAGACAACACATAAATACATTTGTTCATAGGACAGGATGAAGATCTTGGGAGATAAGGACTCCGCATCTTATCAAGGAGAGAAATAATGAGGAGACAACAAGCTTTCTGGAAAACAAATACAAAAAATGAAAGGTGTGAAGTGACAAGTACACATCCACATTCATCTTTGGGTCCACCATGATTCCAACTTCATCTGCCCCGAACATGAAAATCATCAATTTTCCATTGATCATCCTCTAAAAGGGAAACAAAAAAGGTACCAAAGGCCTAGATTGTGTATAAACAATGTCAAAGCTTATGACTTCCAATATCTGAGATCGTGCTACTGTCTCCAAGACAAACCAAATATGAATATGCCTTGTGCGTTCCGCCACAGTATTAAGTCAATATTGTCCTGCCAATCTTATATACAATTTTAATACCCAAGTTTTGTAAAAGTCAGGAATCTCTGTTGAGACTGTAAATATGTGCCTAAGCCCTACAATGATAGCAAGCCTTTCATAACGGTGTAATGGAATATTAAATTAAATCTTTACTTCCAAATTTCCCATTCATCTGTTGTTAAATATGTAGTCTACAGTGTCGTCTGCTGGATAATGTGGCCAATTCAGATGAAAACCAAAATTTACATTAATTTAATTTGCGTCTTTGGTGATTTGTTTGATCTACCTTCACTTTTCAAAATGTTGTGATGATATGAATAATACAAGTTACTCTCCGCCACTTGTGAATCTATAATGGCAGGAAAAGAGGTCTCGGGCTACACATCTCTTTGCCAATATAACTTGCAAATATGGAGTAGTTTTCATGTTTTAACAAACATTAACTCAAGTCCAGCAAATCTCATCTCGTATTAGTTACATATTTGAACACACGGACAACATGGTTTTGGTTTGAACAGTAGACTCTGTAGTGTAGGGACGTTGTTTATGCACAATAAATGGTTTCTGTCTAAAGTTCTCAGCTTTGTGTTGTTACAAGTGCTCATAATATGGGCTACATCGTCTAAAACATGTGGTAAATTATTTCAAATATTGCGCAGTTGATAGTTTATAATTTCTTAGCCTAAATAACATTAATCAGCAGAAAGAGCACTGCTTTATACCCATTTCCTCAAATACAAAAATACACCAAATATATCATTTTTTTCAAAAGTTAGCTATTAATTTCTTTTACGAATGACCACAGGACACATAGTGTATAAAATGAAAAGTGGTATTACTGAAAATAAAAATTCTGCTCAACAAAAACTGAAACTCATATAGGTACAGAGCATTACATGTACTTCTTTTGACTTACAGAGGGCAGAATTTTGGAATGATTTTTCAACAAAGCAAGCAAAACCTACCAAATATTCATATATACTAATAAAACTTGACAACATCTTTTCTCCTGTTTCTAAACAAGAACCATCATTTCAGAGCACTAAATAGGTAATTCAGAAAACTTACATTCAGATAACAACATACATCTTTTAACTCTTGTCTACTTACCCTGTGCCTCACTTGGCTTGAAGTGATATCAAAATGAGTTCTGGAAGACGCATCAGTGCCTTTAATTGGCATAATGAATTAATTAAGCCACATGCCTTTACGTACCTCTTCCTTGAAAAAATATACAAGCACACCTGGAGTCACCACTGTATTAGTTAGTGAGATTAGGGTCCTTAAAAAGGGGAGAAAGGACATAAGCAGTAACAGTGCTCCTTCATACAATAAACTTTAGCAAGAAAAAGAGATCCAATTTACTTTTGTTTTTCCATCATGATCACCAAACCAAACATATGCTAGGTTTTATTTAAATAGGTTTTGAAAGTATAATTTTTTTAATTCTTCAAAAGTGATTCTAAAACAATGGTTTTATAAAACTATCTCTTGTTGTCTTCTATGATCATTTTTTAGGTATTTGTTTGGTATTTTGGAGAATTGTTTTAATACCTGTGGAGTCTCTCTGTTGACCAATCATTTATCATCAATCATTTAATTTCTAAATAAATGAGTCTCAAGGAATATATTTGCCCTTCAATCACTGCAAGCAGCTTAAATCATGTTATTGGATTTTAAAACATTTCTTCGACTTGGGCAGGGAATGACAAGAAACTTTGGGATAACATTTCTTCCTGTGTACTTCTTTAAGCTGTAAATCTATCATGCAAGTATACACTTTCAGTTTAAACAAATCTTCCGAAAAAACACAGTAAACTTTCTATCAAACTTTGCAATTTCAGCAGCTGAAGTTTTACACACACATACACATACTCACAGAGGTACAGGTAAGTTGTGGGCAGCCACATGACTGACATCTTGAAAGCTCTGCTTTTAAAAGTGTGAAATGCAATATGTTGTCTTCTGTTTGCTGTACAACATCTGTTCCCCTTTTGGAAGGCTTGGCATCCCTTAACCCCATCAAATGAAAAGTTACACCCCAGGTACATCGGAAATGTTCAAAGTTGTATATAAACTCCTCAAAATGATTCAATCCCTGCTCTTTATAAGAGTGTGAAATGCCATTGAAAGTTCATGTGAAAAGTAACATGAATTTCAATGCTCTAGTTAGAAATTTTTTCAAGAATTTTTTTTTTTTGTCTATAGATAATAATGAAATGATGTTATTTCTCTCTGAATGGCACTCAATTGATTTGAATGGAAGGCTAAGTTTTCTGAAAGTTCTTCCAGGTCAGTACCTCAATTTTTTTTTTTTTTTTTTTTGACTGGAGTCAAGTTAACAGGGAAAATCAAGTAAAATTCAGAGTAAAATGTCTTCTTCTAAATGCACGATAACATATTAAACATACCTGA
>NW_019776080.1:412487-434555 GCF_001039355.2 Lingula anatina | reverse complement strand
TGACCCCCCCCCCCCCCGTCCCCTCTTCAAACCCCATCAAACCTTTGATGACACGAGGAGATCTACCTTTTCCTGGGTACACGACAGGACAAAAACCCGCTATGCAAATCCCAACCAGTAACATTTCTTCACTGATAAATAGTATCGTATATCAACAAACATATTAACTTACACATTTTGATACGCTCTTTTCTACTTTCTTCAAAATAAGTCTTCTGATACCTCATATCTTAATGGAAGCCTTACCCTTTAAAGGGGACAGGGGTTCTGGTGGTAAAAAAAAAGGAAAACCCTCTCCTATCTCATCAATCTTAATAAGTCTGAAGTTCTCTCTTTATTTTTCCACTTCAAAAATCTTAGGTAACTTGGAAATCTGACCTAGGGGTTATGAAATGCCCACACACACATCAAAGAAACTTTATTAAATTTAGGTAAAATCCTGAGTTGCATAACCACTCCTGTTATGATAAATTAAGTATAACTGGGGTATTTATTTTCATCCGAGACAGGAACTCATAGCTGAGCTTTTCTATGGCAGCAACAGGGCGTTTAGGCTAATGGATACCACATTACTAATTTTATTATCATTTTGACATCTAAGAGATGTTGCCCATCCTTCATTCCCTTCATGCACTAATAAAAACCATCACTTTTTTTTCTGTCCTCAAATTTATTTTCACTTTACAACTCATCTACCCAGTACATTTAAAATTTAATGCCACCAGGGACTTAATTCACTTCCCCTCTTGTAAAAATGATATCATAAACACTATCTTCATGAAAGAGGAAACCTGATAAGACACTAAAAGGGTCGTGATTTACCCCCCTTCTTTTCTCGGTGCGTAACTTTGGGCAGAGTTATATCTAAATGCCCTGATGCAATGCAGGAGCATTCTTACTAATTGAATCTTCAGATATCTAATATCTGCACAAATGCACAATTCATTATTGCCCATTTATCTGAGAACGTATTTACCTGCCCCTCCTGTAGGTGGAGCTCTCTACATAACTTATCTTACAGCCTTCAAGAAAGAGCTTGTCCCTCCTTCTCCAGTTTGGCCACTGAACTTTAATGCTAAGATGATGAATTTGCATTAAAAAAAGGGTCTTGCTAAAATATCTACTGGGACTGGATAAGTGTTAAAATTAAATTTCTAACCATTTATAAAAAATTTTTGCATCAGAAGATGCCCTGGACCTCAAACCACCTCCCTGGAGCCATTTTTCCTCCAAGGCCTTCTGGAAAGTTTTCATTTTTGCTTCATTAATCACATCAAAGATGAATCTGTTTATGTGGAAAAAAGGCAGCCTATGAATCTTTGGTACAAACCAATAGATTATGCTTAGTGCCTTGCACTTATGCCATGATTGAAAACGCATACCGATATAAATATATGTACCTGAAAAGCTTCTTGTCATATTTGGGCCCTCATATTTGTGATAACTTACACGTATTACCCAAACAGTAGTCCTAACTTTATAAAAAAAAAAGTTCCCCTTTGGGGTCCCCCTGGCATTAAAGAGAGTCACAACTTTGTTTAGACACATGGCTGAATAAATATTTTTCTTTTGGTCATCTGATATTAACTTCATGCAGCGAATACTTCCCATCATCTCTAACTGTTATTACTTTTTTTTTTAGTTTTTGCTTAAAAGCAAACATTTCTGTGGAAAATGTGGATGTAAAAAGCAGCTACAGGTTCAAATGCCTCTTAAAGGAGGATCTCTATTTGTTCTTTTGTTTTTTGTGCCTTTCAAATTTCAAATATGTTATGTTTTGAACAATCCATACATTGTTCTCCACTAAAAAGTATGTTTTTGAAATAAGCAAAATTCATATTTTCATTTTTGGTCTTTTTTTTTCATTGTCTTCAAGTATAAAGGCACATAACTGAGCAGTGTGCCATGTTCACTAATTGGTGCTGACAAATTTCAATATGGCAGAATTCCTCCCACTTTTACTCCCACCTGTTTCAAATTTTAACAAGTTTGGCACAATTTGTCAACGCCAATATGAATTTTGTGTCAAAAACTAGAAAGTGGGTGTACGCAAAAAATAGCAAGATTACTGGAAACCGCCATCATGTGGTGAAACTAATTTCAAGCGCGATTCATCATACTGGTACAAAAGAGGGCAGCTCAAGCTAAGGAAATATGTATTCACTGGAATCTGTGCTGTATTTCATTTTTAAACTCCCTTTTTTATATGAAATTAATACATTTAAATGTTTTGTGCAGAACTGGAAAACTCTGACTTATTACCGTGCTGTTTCTGACTGCAAAATGACAATGGTTGCCAACCCCTTTTTACAATTCTGAGGCATTTTTTTGTCAATTTGCCCCTTACATTACAAAATGTACCATCAAAAGCAAATTAAAACAGCTTAAATAACAAAAACACCCTAGAAGCTACTGATCAGTCTCTGACCCTACACATAAGGGAACCTTGTTGGAAATTTCATCTCAAATTGTTAGTGAAATGAAGATATTTCTCTCAAAGTAATTGCTCCGCAGTGCAAGGTATATACTTCGTCTTCCTGACCTTTTCATTTCTCAGCTGAAGCTTAAATTCAATCTGTCAGCTAGCTGCTGTGGAAGAGCAAAAAATCGTAAAAAAAATTATTTCAAAATATGCTGCCAGCAATGCTTTGGTGCGTGTTGCGCTTTATGTGTTTCATATGTTTCGTGTCTGGGGGATTATCAACCAATCAGCTCCCACCATTTGTTGAAACCACGGTAACCAGAGTAATGTTATGAAATTTACCAATTTTTTGTACCCCCTAACCATGGATTTAAGTTTGGTTTGTATTTTTCAATACTTTCCCTACGACTCAGGACAAATGGAATTACTATTCACGTCATGACAGTAATCTTATGATGAAATTTTCATTTTTTTTCTCACAAGCCAGACTCTTTGATTTCTTTCCAAATTTTAAATTAAAATTCCTACTCATCGATGCAGTGAATTGCCAGAGGAAATCATTTCAAAATGAAGCCAACTGTTATTACTTTTTTCTTGCTCTAAAGCACAAACTGAGGAAGTATAACTCATTTTACTGAAAAAAATCATAAATTTAACTCCCACCTAGTATTGCTGACTCACCAGTTAAAGCAATAACCATGCATAGAGTTTCAATGAAAACTTAATTTATTGCGAGGTATTTTTGTATTAAAAAGCCAATTGTTTGGCACGTATAAAAAGAACAGAAGTCTTTATGCATGGGGCCCTGAGCCACAATACTATAATTTTAAACAGACATAGGGTGGAAATAGATTTCACAGATTGCTAGAGGTTCTAGCTAAAACTATACATCTGCATTCAAAGCCGTCAGGTGCTTTTGAGTTAACTTTCTACAACTTTTAATGTTCAAAGATGTAATATAAAAGCCAGGCTGGTACTCTAATCCTTTCCTTCACACTGAGGCATGAAAGCACATGTAAAAAGTTATAAAAATAAATTTCTCCATTGAACTTGACATCAGATATATATATATATATATATATATATATATATATATATATATATATACATAGACCTGGGCCCAGTTTCATTAAAGAACCAAAATTAAGGGCACAATGAAACTATCATTTTATGTAGACCCAATCCACAGGGACCCTGGCTGAATGCAATCAGATTAACAGATGAACACAACTTCTCCTTGTTGCTGTCTTGTTTCCAATGTGCTCGTATAATCACCAGCTTTTCTGTATTCGACTCAATGCCAGGAGGAAGCGTGTTTATCTGTGAATCATTCTGGGAGAGTCCCTGTGGAATAGGACCTATCTACGTAGAACGATAGTTTCATTGGGAATGAGCCCTCTAAGTTGTTTTCCACTTTAAGGCTGAAAATTTTGATCAATTACAATCCAGGTCTCTGTTTTACACAGAAACACAGTCTAGGCAAAAATTGTTTCATGTAGAACCTCACCCGATTATGCTGCCTTACACAAAAATGTACTTTTTGCAGTCATAAACGTTAGCGCGAACTCAAAAAATATAAGCCAGACTTTAAAAAGACAGCAAGCCTAGGCCTGTAATCAGTAATTTCAAAAAGAGAGTTTCTTATTCTGGAAATTTAATTGAAACTTTGGAGCACCTAGATCAGTTTTCACCCAGAAAAACCGACTGGTCAAGGAAGTTTTCAGTTTTTACCAAAATTTTCATTTTAACAGTCATGCCTGTGTTTCACTTACTGGCCACCAGGGGGCCATCCCCTTATTACCTTGAAAGGCAGCCTCTGTGACAGCATAGGAACCAATTAATTTTGACATTCAGAATCTTTTTAAAGTAATCAATAAATCAGAGTAACCAAAATGACAGTACTCAAGATGCATAGATCTTTGGCCAATGTCTTACTTAAATAATGTTAAAACAATAGATTAACACCTGTTATTAACTTCTCACCACAGGCAAAATACTTTACTGGGTTAGTCCATTTTGAGAGACCCCAACATGCAATTGTTTTACATAGGCTTTTACTGCCTTGAAAGTTGCAATCTCTCAAAAGTGGACCAGTTCAGTTTAGTGGACCAATCCATGTGAAAATAGTCTAAATTTCAGAAATGGGAAATCTCACCTCAGTCCCAGAAATCATTGATTGATGAGATCAGAGAAGATACTTCACATCATTTTAACCTACATCATTACGCTACAATGATATAACATTTTTCCCCACTGTGACAGTCTTTTCATGTCACTTCTCTATTTACTAATAGTCACACATTTCAAATACATGTGAACTACTTGGAACTGAATTCAGCCAACTGAATATCTGAGGCCAAAAGTTTTCGGTCACACCTGTTTTTTGTGCAGGCTATGCATGCAAGTCTAAAGTCTCCAGCCTATATCTTCTAAAGTGAAATCACAAACAATGCACTTGTACGCACCTGAAGAGAAAGTCTTTGGCTATATCAGAGTTTATTTATGACTTTCCCACTCTCAAAGTTGACACGGGGTTTGTTTGATGTGGTCCAGGGAGCAGTTGGTGGTCAACTTTGCTTCCTGGCACATATTTCACCTTCTATAATACCAAGTATCAGCACAGATGGCCGTATCATTTCGTTTAATTTGTTTTTTATTACTTTTTTAGTGGTCAGTGAATTCTTTTTTTGAACAGTTTATATAGCTGCTGAAGGTTCAGAAACAGCTCAGATATTTACATATTACAGTGTTTTGTGCTATCTTTTTATCACAGAATGAAGTGTACATTTGAATAGATTTCTGTTATTTACCATTTGTTGTTGTTGTTGTTGTTTTTTAATCTTTAATATTACTTTAAATATTATATTAAAAAATAAAATTAGTTTTCTTTCTCTCAGTGAAAACTGAAACTAATCATGCTGTTTCTTTTTCCTTTTTTACTTATCCTTTTACTTATCCTTTTTTTTTCTTGATGCCTACTTAGCACTCATATTTCTATCACCGCCTTCCCATGTACAAAATCACACATTCCCTACCAGGAGTTCTGGCTGCTACTAAAAACAAGCTTGTTATCTCCAGGATCACAGCAGACCTACACTGTTGTTCCAAAACAAGGACTACCAAGACAGACGACAGAACATTTTCCACTGTACACACTGCTACCAAAACACAAAGACACAGTAAGTGGTGTCTTCCAGACGCATTACACATTTTCACACAAGAGAGCAAGAAAAGAAATGTCAACAAAACTGTTGAAGTTGTAAGCACCCAGATCACTGCCCCCCTCGCAACCCCCCCTCCCCCCCGAAAGAGATCCTCATTCACTGCAACATATAAAACACTAAATTCCAATACTATGTTTTTAAATACCGTGCTGTGCAAATTTGAGAGTGGGTGGGTAGAAGGCTGGCTACAATGATTTGGGACTAAGGAATGCTTTAAAATAATGGTTAATCTGATTGTTTATATCCTGTGGCTTAATTTAGACCTAAACCAATCTGGGGTTGTGTCTGAACACACCTCAACATCCAGATTCTCCGGGTGCAAATGGCAAAAAAAGGAGTTATAGTTCATAGTAACAGCTGAAGTTAGCAGTAAACTATAAACTGGGGAAAAAACTGGCAATTTAACCAACATTTTATCCTTTTTTTCATCCATCTCTGAAACAGTTCCAGTCATACTGCACGTCAGAGCCATTAGAGTGAGTGGAGTGTTTATGATACTTGTCGACAGTGAGTTTCTGCTTATTAAAAGTTATTTACCGAATGCATCAGTTTTCCCTAACCAAATTGCACTTTAAATATAAACTATCAATCAAAACTAAGCTGGAAAGAAAGAGAGGTGAACCAATTTAGAGATTGCTGTTTTTCTGCGCGTTTATGACTGGACATGAAAGGTGCCAGAATTGCAGCTGTTCGAACATGCACACGCATGTCAAATGTTTGTTTGCAAATGAATGAAAATAATCTATAATTTCTGTAAGGATGAAAAATATCTTTCAGCAATTCATTTTTCAATATCTGATGAAAAAAATAAAGGAGCTCATCAGTACTAGTTTTTGACAAGATTCCAACTGTGGTCAATGAGAAAGAAAAAATAAAACTACATTGTAAAAAAAAATTAACATTAAAGAAAAGAAGATGAAAAGGCAAGGCAAAGAGAAAGTATTGTAGGGTTAGGGAAATGAAGCTGTCAAGGAGAGTCCTTATTTCATCTCCCATCCTATAACAATACTTTTTAAAACTGCCTTCAACCAGCACATTAGCATCCTTTTCTACTGGTTATCATCAAATTATCTTTTTTTCTCACCCCCCCCCCCCCCCCCAAGTAACTGATTCTGTGGCATAAGATAATGAAACTATTCATTTTCTTCAAACAACTTTTTTTTCATTTTTCTATAAAATATTTCTGTATGTTATCAGATCAACCCTACAGGATTATGGAATCAGATGAGGCAGCAAGAGCGTGTGAAATGTTCAACAAAGTGTCAAGGATAAACTGTCCAAATAAAACTAGATACTGTTTATTTTGTCAGATTTTAATAGAGTCAGCAGGATCCCCCATCTCAGACGGCAGGAATAATATACCTCTGAAGACAGTTTTCCATCTTTCTGCAAACTGGTCATTTTCTTTTCAAGGGGGAGGGAGGCCGGGTTGTGGGTATTGATTATCATCGGCCTGGACCACTGCTGATCTCGTCTGACATCAAATTAATTACAACAATCTAGATAAACAGTGTCCCATCGACAGAAATACCCTCCATTGACTATTTTTGTTCTGCCATCACTCTTGTTATGCAAAATTCATGACTGGTCTGCTCCATAAAAAATTATGTCAAGAAAATGAAACGACCTCAAGTAAGATAGAGTTAACTATTTATCTAAACTGAAAGACAGTTCAGTGAATTCTGATGCTCAAACTGGCCAATATGAAAGACCAGTGAAATGACTGATACAGGTGATTGAGCTTGTTTCTCTCCCTCCCTCCTTCCCTGAATTTGTTTCAGACCATGTGGATCCCATACCTACCTCTCTTGCCTGAGTCACCCACCACTTTGGCATATCAATAATCGTATTGGACATCACTACTAGGTGTCCATAACCTGACTCTCATTCACACTCCTCAAAATGCCTGGGAAAATATGCCTAAGAAAACAGCAGAAAATGAGGTTACCATCACCCCCTATCTCAGCAATGCTGGTAGGACACATGTATCCAAATATCTTTACTCTGCGGTTCTCTCTATGGTTTTCTCTGTGTGGGTAAGTCTACACATCACTAACAAAAGCTGATCCTGAATCTTCCGAGGACAGCCAGGTTCCAATATATAACAACACTGATTGCAATGAATGTCACCGTCACTGCATGTCGCCAAAACAGTCAACCAATTACAATCACATTATAGTTTTAATGGCTTGCCACAATCACTTCATGAAGTTAACTCATAACAGATCTTAACAAGTTTAGAACCTATTACCTAGAAAACATGCTGTGGGTGGACGTATGATTGCTATCAACAGTACAGCTTGTATCAATAACAAATAAATTTTACATTTACACCCCCCCCCTGCCCAAACCAGGTGTTCTATGGCATGCTGGGATTGCTTGCTGGGGCCTTTCCCTCAGTGGAGCAACAAGTAGCAGATAACACTATGGCCTAAAGGATCTGATTAGCCCACTCGTAGCCAGGGGCATTTTCTGCAACAATAACATTAAGTAACAGATGCTGCTCCCTGGATATTGAATAAAATGATGTATCTACAGGGGTGATACATTTTCAGAGTAAATATAGAGATAGCTAGGTAGTGTAACATGAAAGACAGTTGAAACAATGTCATAAATGGTATCTATGTATATTCAAAGTGACATGCTAAGGGTGTGTCCCCCCCCCCCCCCAAAAAAAAAAAGCCTACTATCTAAACTAAATTTACCAAAAATGGGGGGGGGGGTCATGATCATTACAATGTAACGGAAGAACACAACCAAAAGATACAGTTTGAATTAGACAAGACCTTTAAATTATTTTTTAAGTAAGTATTTCAGAAATAATGTCACATTTATTCATTTTTCTCCTGGTAAGTTTGAAAAAGTAATGTTTGAGAAAATCAACTACAACAATACAAATTGACCATACCACAAAAGCCATATTCAACCTGAAACTTATTAATTGGGTTTGCATACACTTTTTGTACTTCACAGAGAAGCAATGTATTCTATTATGACAATACACACTGGTATAAGTATCCAATACTTTTTATTGACCTTACTCGTTTTCTTTCTTAAAATTCTCTCTCTTAACCTGACCCTAACCCTTCTTAAAGTCACCCTAACAATGACGTCAATAACCCCAATAGATTCATTATAGAATGTTTGAATAAAATTTCATATTTATTGAGCTAATTTCTCTTCTGTTTGTTTTGGTCTATGCCGTGTTTGATTTTTAATATTTGTTGACCCGGCTGTATGTATCTTTCCTAATTAAAGGGTAGCAGTACATGTACAACTGATACCGTTAGGGGAAGCTGGGCAAAAAATAATTGACATCTGCCAAAAATCGACCAAATAACTCCTAAAATTGACTTCATTGCAGCTTATTTATATAAGTGGTGGAATAAACCATAAATTTCTTTCTTATCGACTGGTTGTGGTAATTAAAAATTCATATATTAACCATCTCGTACAATAGGTATGATAACATATTTCTATCAGCTAGGGGCACCTTGAAGGCTGGAAATTTTGCTCTGTTTACATAAGGGCCTGGAAGAATGTTTGGGCAAATGTTCTGAATATAAGAGAGGCAATAAAGAGGAGGATAAAAAATGCAAGAATTTAATGTTACCAGTCGGGCAGAAATATACAATTTCATAGCAAAAACATAAGATAATTTTCCAGCCCCTACTTTCCCATGGTGTGCCTTTCCAGCCTTTGCCGAGGCCAATTCGCAGCAGAGTCTGTTTTGTTTAAGAATGATCTCATTGGTGGATAGCATTGAATTCCGACTAAAGAAAGTGAAGAAAATCCCCCAAGTCCCTACTGCCAAGTTATAAGCACCAGAGAGCAGGCTGTTTATCATTAATTTGTAATACACCATGCCTTGAGCACATCAGCCCTGTAAAATATCACCAGTCATCAAATTTCGGACATTACCCACCCTCAAATTGCTATTTAGTCTGCGAGCAGAGCAGCATCAAAAAGAAAAAGAAGCTCAGAAAAAAATTCACTCCCCGACTTGAAATATAACCAAATGTAGGTAGATGTCATATCTAGTTTATCATAAATCTAATCTGTGAAACAGAGAAGATTCCCCGCAACTTCTGCCATCTCACAAGTTCAAGACCTCTCTTGGTATGTTAAAAGCTTCAAACTAATCTGTAACCATAAGAGCTTTTTAATAGTCTGACATTAAAAATGGTCCCTATAAGAGATCAAATGGGCATTATGATATCATTTCCAGCCTGCATTAGTAGTAACATGGACGGCATCAGCCTGTGATGAGACGTGCCTTCTCAAGTCATATGTTCTGGTTTTTCCCATGGCTGAACTTTAACCATGGGTGATTCAGACACATATGCATACACTGACCTGAGGGTTTGAGGCTATCTGGTAGTCTGTTGGCCAAACTTCATTGAAATGTGAAGAACAAATCCAAATCTCCAGTTTCTCTTCATTTGTGTTTGTGGGCCTGCCCTACAGTGGACCAGTACCACTGTTTCGATCTAAAAATCCTCTCCTTCCTCCACTCCCCCCTTCCCCTCTTCCCTCCACCCCGCAACCCCCCCCCCCCGGCCCCACGTTATATACCAGTCATTTCCACTCAATCTGTATAGTTCTGTGTAGCTTGTCATTTAAAATGAAAAGAAATACTGTCTTATCTTTTAAATAAAACAACAATTCTTGAAATATGTGTAATGTAACTTTTTAAACAGCTGATGAAACCAATGCTAAGTCATATCAACCCAAATGGCTTGTCCACAGCAACAAGTGGACTGCATAGCATCATGCTGTGGCCCAGGAGATAAAAACAAGATGTAATTGCTTTTCAAAATGCATTGATTGCACATGGTTAGGTTTCTACACGATTTTAAGTCTCAGCGTGCATGCATGGTTTTAATACAAGATTAGATGTTCTAATGCAAAAAATGCAGTCGTTTAAGACTCTGTGAACTTGAATATACGAGGTGAGCTGAATACATTGAGGGTGTCAATTGGGGGGGTAAGATCTCAAAGACATTGGGTACCTTTTGAGATCACAGCACTAGTTCTTGGCTTTTGGAATATGTATCTGGATAAAGTTGATGAAAATGGACATTTCAAGCATTACAATATTATTTTTAAATGATATATTTGAATGATGTTTGAATAATATTCAAATGTTGTTTACATATTTTTTTATTTCAGTCTTCTATGATTTAAATGTTGTTATACAAACAAAGTTACAAAGACAGCTTTTTTACCTTTTACCCCAGTCCCTTCTTCAATTAATGTTATAAACAATTGCCATTTATGTTTACTGCATATCTTATTTGTTTGCTTTTTTTTTTTCAATTTCAATTATATTTAACTGTAGGATTTAAAAAGCGGACAAAATATATTTGGTCAGTGTTTGTCTTACCTATTCTAATTCTTTAGATATCACAATAGATGTCCCTTAAAATAGTTCTGCAATTTTTATCAGTCTTCCATTTTGATGTCTGTGATGTCTGTAAATAAGGTTCAAGCAAAATCTCCATAACTTCAATGTCAAAAACAGCACTAACCTCCCCTGTGTTAAGACTACCACATTAACCACTAACATAAATTTTATCATTCAATCTACATTGTTGTTGTTTATCTCATTAGCTCCTCTCCAAACTAATGACTTGTACTTTTACCTCACCTCGGTTTTGGAGCGGTAAACCTGTTACCTCAACAGCCTCTTTCCAGGTGAGAATTTTACCAGAGGTGTATGACAAATTATTACCTGTATCTTCGCTGTCAGAGGAGAGGATAAAAACCAGCTCTGACTCCTATGTCCAGACAACAGAACAAGTCATAGAACAAGAATTCATTTCTGACACAATATATATATATATATATATATACACACACACACACACACACACACAAACACACACATTTTTGGGGATGCATTTAAATGGTAATTTGTTTCATTTCTGAATCAACGACCTGACCTCTGGCATCCATTTCATTGCCAGGCGATATACCCAGATTTGGCAAATGTGAGCATTTCTTTTGTTACTTTTTTTTTCGCCCTTCTAGTATTCTGTTTTTCTTTACAATGAGATTTTAGAAATCCACATGGAGTTCATTTCAGAGAATCTGTCTTATGTATTCTTCTGCATAATCTCTTATATTTTTTTCTTCCCACATTTTTGTTATTCTAAATATCCACAAAACCAATCCAGATGTAGTTTTTCAATCCCACAGCTAATTTACATTTTGCTATTTGGTATATCAACACTACCTATTATTTTTTTCACAGAATTAAATAAAACTGAAAAAGGTCACACAAGAAAATAAATAGCAGATTACACCCTACTTTAAAAATGATATACTTACGATAGAACATTTCAAAAATACCCCCCCAAACAATACAAAAAAATGTACTTGGAAATCAGTTTTAATTTATAGCAAAATTCTTCTGTTTATAATGTTCAAAAGGATGTTTGGTGTAACTTCCAGTGCACTTGTAATTACAACTTATAGCACATTTAAAAGTCAAAAAACAGGTGCTAACTCTAATAACTCTTTTTTGCCTCTTTCTATAAATCTGCCCAAATCTCAATAAATATGAAATACCCAAAGTTCTCACTCCTTTTAGCTTGACAGCATTATTATAAATTTGCTTTATCCAGTTCTGCAAATGCCCATTTTCTCCAGCAGATGTGGTTTCCACATGATTCATGGAGGGACTTAACCACAAATAAAAAGCTCTAGCTTGGCTTTCAGGTACCTGAAAAACTGAAAGAATTTTTGGGTTTCGTATCATCACATATTAAAGCAATTCCTCTCAGTTCTGACTGAAACAAAATCAAAGTTGTCCATATTTATTTTTAGTTACATGGGGGGGGGATCATGTGGTTTCCCTCCCATCACTTTTCTTTTTAAAAAATAAAAGCAACTGTTACTTGATATAACACAGAATATAAACTGCAAATATTTTTGATTTCAACGCACTTAACACTTTTCTTTTATTTCAATTTTTATCTCATTTAAAAAGGATTTGTTTCACCTCTAAGTCTTTTGCTTTTTAAAACATCTTAAACTTTCAATCTCTAAGTGGCTTTAATCAACCTTTGTTTTTTAATATATTATTGACAGAAAAAAAGCTCTATTTACATTTTTAAATGCTGTTTAACCCAGTCCACCTCTAAAACCTGCTCTTCCCCAAAAATTGCTTTGACCACCCATGCATGTATTTCTCTCACCTCTTTACACCCCAGTTGAGCAAAATTAAAAAATTCCACCCATCTCCTCATGACATAATGTT
Organism: Lingula anatina; assembly: GCF_001039355.2. The sequence goes on along the minus strand of NW_019776080.1, from coordinate 421,645 downwards.
TATAAACTAAGAGGTGTGATGAAGAACCACTTTGATAATTGACAATTAACCTGGAAAATATCACAAAAGTGTTCATGCTTAGAAAGGGGCCCTCTGCCTTGTGGTATTATGCCCCAGGAATGGATGGTTATGACTAAAGTTTTCTCACCTTGCTGGGAAGTTTCTTTTTTTTTTTAAGTACACATATGAGACATGAAATAAATTAGCGCATCTTCTCCCCTACCTGGCGTCCCCTGACATTCCCCTTTAACTGAACTTTAATTTTGAAGTCTGAGACAATGTCCATGCTTGAATGGAATGTGATAAAAAATTTTAATCATTCAGCTGAACAAGTTTTTCAAATTTCATTTCAATCAAAGCTTGATTTTGAACAAAGAGTGCATATTTAATTTTTTAACATTTTAAATTTTTTTCAGTGAGGGAGATCCATCCAAGTTTGTAAACCTCTTCTTAAAAATTAAAAACCAAAAGATGAACATCTGCTTTTTTTTTTCTGTAGCCAATTTTAATGAAAAATCCTTTATGGTATTTTCTCTCTTTTAAAATATTTCATTTTCAGACAAAGGTCATGCCTGAGCAATTGGCACTATTTACTACTTTTAATCACAAATAAAAGGCTTTCAAGGCAAGTCTAACATAAAAGTCAATATCAAGTCCGCAACTACGTCATGCTTCAATGACCTTTAATACATATTCCATACAATCTGTGACTCTCTACGTCTTTAATTGGTAGTCTATTAAACATAGGTGACAAAAGGCTTTGAATAAGTGACCATTAATGTATAATGTGTAATTCCTACACAAGAAGGGATCAGTTATCAGTGGACAAATGTTTCTCGAGTTATATAATGAAAGGCCACACATAAATGTCTCTTTATTATCTGTGAGTACTTCGACTTGACATTCTTTCAGCAGAATAATTGCTGGCACCTGAAAAGTTCTAATGAGAAATCACATGGAGGTTTTGAGTGTTCACTCTGCTTATAAATGATGATTTCAAAACCTGTTCTTCTTTAAGGTGGATATCCTTCAACTTCTGACGATTGAATAGCTGTCAGAATAAAAAACTTTTAAAAGGGGTCTCAAATGTCTGATCATATTCAGCTTATTTTATGCCTTGTCCAAAATATGACAAAAGGAGCTGGGGTTTGTTAGGGGGGAAACTCAGCCTTCTGAAAAGGGTTTATCCCTGTCAGTTGTTTGGCATGCTAATGTAACCAGTGAAGCCCATAATAAACAGGATAAAATCACTTCTCCGAGATGACACGGGAGAAACATGAAGCATTATTTTGGATTCAAATCAAAGCCATCCTATTTAAAACCTGTTCAAAAAGACAGACTTTAAATGTGACTAAAATTGAAACCCGACTCCCCCCATATCCAACACATCATATTTTTTGCTTGAAGTATTAAAGGGAGAATTTCTATGGGTTGGGCTTTATTAGCTGTAAGACTATCTGTACGCGTATTGTTGAAGGGGTCCATTTTGTGCTCTTTCTGTAATAACTTCCATTGAAAGAATCTCATACTAGAGATGAAACCCGCTGAACTGTTACCAAAGTGCCTTTTATGTTTATAAAAGATTACAAATCCTACGTATCAGTCTAAATTAATGCAAACTAACAGCACATGCGGTAGCACCTTGTAGCCCAGACAACCAGGTATAAGTCCCAAATTTAGTTTACTTTTGATAAGTTAAGTCCCTTTTACCTACAAATAGAAGTCAACTAGATGTATTCTGTATACAGTAAATCGTGTTTGCTGTTACTATTTCCCCCATTGCATAGCTCTATATCCATGAGTGGCGCTGAACAATTTGTCAAAATTTTCTGTCAGATAGATTGAATTTTAATCTTGGAGACTGAGGGACGGCTCAAACTGGGCGCAGTGAATGCATGAAATAACAAACCAGCCAATAATCTTTAAACCACCGGAATGCAGTTTTTTTGTGGGGGCCGATTTATGTCACTTTTGCATTAATCATTTAATTAAAAAAATCAAAAAAAAAAATTAAATCAACAGCAATTCATTCAATTCATTCAAACTAATACGGGAATATTGAATTTTAAAAACTTTCGGTACAGTTTCTAGATATTAGCCGGTTGCTTTCGCTTTTAGACAAAGCGTTGTCATCGCTCCGAGAAAACTGAAAACGGATCTTTGAAAAAGATAACATCGTCAAGCAGTAAAACAGTAAACATGGCTCAAAGGGAAGTCTGTTCATTCATAAGTTCGGTTGATAGTGCGGAAATACGTCGCGCGTGACGGCTCTCCAGCGGCACCTCAAAAAGTTTTTTCTCCAGTGAAATCAACAACTACTCTACCAGCCAGCGCACGCGGCGCAAAGTCGTCTTCGACACGGCGTACGACCATGCGTGCACTCCAATTCCCGACAAAACACTTGAACTGAAACAGTTTCCTCAATGGCTATGCGCTTGCATCCGCTGGAACACAGTTTGAATAGATATACACGCACAAATGACTTCTCGCGGGCACTTGCCAAATCGCAGAGTAACTGTCTTGTATTGTACCACGCGCGAGGGGATTCCCAACGCTGAGCGCGATTCCTATGTAAAATGGAGATAAGCACACAGTACTCACCTAGCCCAGCCAGTACCCCTTCTTCCGCCTCGGCCTCTAAATGGCGAGGTTTGGTCTGTTTTCGACGGGACATCGTGGAATCCTCTAGCGGACCGTCATACTCTAAACTTCTCCGAGTTCCTACCTCCTCTGATTTATACGTGCCGGCCTAGTGCGCATGTCACAATTATGATTATCAATATATTGCAGACGCTGAGCTCTCTCTCCGATTATCATAATCAAATTGTAAGACAGCATATGATTGGCCTCAGCCCGCAATTAAGTCTGGTTTATGCCTCCTTCCATATGGAGTAACTTGATACTCGGAGCCTGAAAGGCATGGAGAGAATTCAAATTCGAGAAATACATTAACTAAAATTATTTTGCAATGCATATGAGTAGAGATCCTAACAGGCTTCAGATCCCAGAAAGGGGGGGGGGGGTAAGATCGGAGTTTCAGCAAGCGTTCCGATGCACGAGGAATGTTCTCTTTCTTACCTGAAGTTACATAACAATTGATAAAGTTGTCATGTATATCCCCGCTTCAATAAAGTTGATGAAAACATCTATGGCTAAAGACACAAAAAGAGATGTAATTAGCCAGAACTAAATGACGGCAATGCTTGAGTATGCGTTTACTACTAAGCACAGGCAGGTAAGACCACCACAACTAGACGCTTGTAAAAAATGGGGGTTGAAATAGAAGCCAACCGAAGGAGTATGACAAATTTATGAGATGAACTTCCAAAACAAATAACCCCATTCATAAATTAAACCCAGAAGGGGTTTTGTGTATTTAGGAAATAAAGCTTCCCTTCTCCTAACATTCTTTGTAACGTTATCATGTTTATTCGTTTTAGAATGTTTTAAGTTCGTGTAAGTTATACACGGTGCAGTTGGGATATAGAGCCCACGTGAAGTAGGACTTAGTAAGACGCATTTAATTTAATAACCAAAACTCAAATAGGTTTGCAATGGCAATAGGACGTGCGGAAAATTAAAACGGGGAAAGAAATATATGGCCTGATGTGTTTCCTGCGTCAGAGAAATAAAACAAAATGAAAATGATATGTGGTAGCGGTATGTTAGAATTTCCAGACCCGCAGAAAAAAATCGGGGACAAAAAAGAGAAAGAAAAGAAATATTACCCTAATACAAATAACAACTCGACTGTAACAAGAACGGTGGCGCATGACTTTTTTGAGTTTGTCTTTTGACGCGGCTAATTTTAACTATAACCCGGCCATTTTTTTCACAGTTTGGTGCACGCAAGGAGAAACGCTCACTGCGGCTCCTCGTCGCCGTCACTGACGTCGTGCCATACATCGTTTGAGTTGTCAGTAACAACTTATTGCAAGTGACCACACAACTGGAGGTCGTGTAACTTACCGTGTCCTCGCGGGTGCTGATGGGACAGTTTTGAGGTCCTTAATGTGCCCGTGGCACGTGCAGCTGATTACTTTTATGATCTGTCGGTTTGAAGTTAATGATCAGGGTACAGGTGGGTAAATTGGAGGATGGGGTGAGGGTGGGGGGTGGGGGTGGGGGAACCGACAAGACAATTAGTGGAACAGTGCGTTTCATCATAGCTACCACTCAATTTGAAGAGTCGTTTGTACAGCGTACTTGATTCTTTTATTTGGATATGTGTCGAAGTGAGAAAAAAATCGGTGTGATAAGTGAAATCGGACGGCTTAATTAGATATTAAATGAATAACAAAAAATGAAACCAAAAATATGAGGAAGTATGATGTATTTGTCTGTGATGTGTCACCGCGTCTATTTATATACAGTAGTTCATCTGCAAACATAAGATTTTTTTTATAATTGCATCTTCAAATTTGAAATATAAAACATTTAGAATTACAAGGATTTTATGTATGAATAATCTTTATAACTGACCTCATTTTGGGAATTACCAATTCTAAAATGTTCCCTTCCTTAATTTAAAGTAATTACTTTTAATACTTAGCTACGCAAACTGACAGAGAAACGGCTATTAGTTCTACATTAATTTTCGCTGCAGACTATTTAATAACTTTTGAGATAAACTTTCTGGTAACGCTTAAGGGAATTAAAAAAAGTGTCTTTTCATAGTTTCTAAAGGTTTATGTCAACTTAATGAAAATAATATCGCCGCGCTGCGGCAGTGCACCAAATTGTAAGGGCCTTTGACGCGATTTGTAATATATGGCGTTACCGAGTCCATAGAAAGGCCGTTTATCTTGCGTAGGGTGTTTAATTTTGACAGAGCATTTGATTTGGCGACCTCAGCTTTTCTTTTTCTTGCTACCCCCGATATTCTGACGTAACGAGGGCTGGAAGATTTGTTGGAATTTGTCTTAGCCGGTTTACTTGTGTACTTTATGATCGATAACGAATAGAAATAGCAATATCGCCTTATCGCTTGAGAAAATAGACCGCATTTACCTTTCAGCTGTAATATAATTTTGTTGAAAGGTAATTTGATTTCATTCATAATGTTTTGATTTTCTACTTTAACTGTTATGCAACATATGTGAAAACCAATCCGTCGGATACAGTACAGGCTTGATGCGTCGGCACGTTTTCACGTGGAATATGATTAGAGTAAGCGCGGGGAAGAGCGTTTTCACATTCTGCAAATCTACACTATAGAAAGGGCCAACGAAGTGTTTGAATTCAAGAAAAACGAGTGAAAAAATGCTGTAAGAGAGAGAGAGAGAGAGAGAGAGAGAGAGAGAGACGTTAAAACCTTGCTGAAATTAAATCGCCGTGAACAATAGTAAGAAAAAATGGAAATAACGCCGGTGATGGCTGTATGTACAAACACGATCAGTTTGTACATAAATAAGATGTTTAACTGATTAAAAGCATAACATAAGATGATGAAATAAAAGAAAAGAGTAAAAATACCGATAGTCGACAAATGGTGAAGTGTAAAATTTAAGTCACCACATGTATGTAAAAATAAGGAAAATAAATACTCACCGTTTATGTAGTGCAAAGACTCAGGATGCGTTCCTCACACAGACAAACCGGCGGTAGGAAATGACAAAGAATAAATGACAAGAATAAGATATTTATTGACTTCTGAAGGGAATTGACGGGAAAAAACAAAACCGCTGTAAACTTGCGTGCGTTGAAACTCACTAATTGTTGCTTTCGCCAGTCGTTATCCGAGCACCACATCGACAGTTGACCCGGAAACAAAGTATAAAAACTCACGCAAATCTTTGCAAAAAAATCAATCTGCTGAGTTGTTTTAGCTAGATAATTAGTCAATGTGTCATTAGATTTTATGTTTGTTTTATTCCCGGAGAGGTCGTGACTCGGGCAGGAGACGCAGGCGTTCTTGCACGCACCAAGTTTAAGCAGCCAGTCGATAGGCCGTCACTATTAATTATAAATCATTGAGGTATGATGTGTAAAATTAGATTTAATTTTGCACAAATCTTATATTAATTGCCAACCCCTTATTAATTTGCACTGGCTCAGGAAATGGATATACAGCATTCAAGGGAATTAGCGTTTAGCACGCGACCCAAAGATGTGATTTCATAGCCTTCGGTGCTCCGAGCAGTGTACTCGGAAAATATGCTGCAATTTATCTCCCATATGTTGAACAACTGAGAGAGAGAGAGAGAGAGAGAGAGAGGGAAGGCAGGGAAGGAGGGAGAGAAGAGAGCGTAGGAACAAAATGTGGGAATAATGGCTTTGAGAAAAACTAAAAAAGGGCAAGAGAGAAAGACAGAAAATGCCTATTTAAAAAAATTGCAATCAAATGACTAAAACACGAATAAATTGGATTGTGTCAATACAGAAAAAATACTTGACCCCCCAAAAAAGGAGAATAGAGACGGGTAGAAAATGCGGGCCTCACTGTTTGAAAGAATCCATCTGCCTTATAAAATCTACATCATTGTCAGAGACAAATGGGTCGACGTTATTCTGGCTGATACGGGTAGATCACGCCCAGTCATTTAAAGGTAAAAATTAATTCATAAAGTAACCCGCGCCTATGCGTCTCTTTAACGGGGATCTTGATAAAATCAGAATGATATGTGATATTGAAAGGGACACTGGCGGTGACGCACGTGGGTGGCCAGATATCGGTGAATTTTGTTTATACATTAACTGGTAAAGGCATGCCAACATATTGATGCATTTCCGCTAGCAAGAATATTTATGCCGTTATGTCAGTCGGTCGTACCACTACTCCGCCTCTTCTTATGTTAGGACATGATTGAAGTTAATTAAATTAGGACTTCTGATACCCTCTCTCCTTGGTGTTAGATATCGCTATTTCGACTCACGTGACATCCAGACCTCATTTGTGGGAATATGAACTGAAACTGTTTGATTTGCCCGGTTATCAGATACTGAATACTATAGCAAACGCCGTTTTCAGTTGTTAACCTTTTTTCCACACTTTCCTCTTTCATCTAAAATCTTAATTGAAACACATTTTTCTTTACATTATATTTTATCAATTGTTTTTAAAGTAAATTACAACGGGTAATTTCTAACAAAAGTCTTTACTTCTGAGTTGGGGTAGGTAATGCTGAGAAAAAAACGCTAAACATCGTTCAAACGCTCATAATAATGATTAACTTATATTTTACTCTTTCCCTTTGCGAACAAATGAGAGTTACACACTGTTCGTTCTTTACCTGTTCTAGTGCCATCAGATAGAACTGAGTGAAAATAGTTGTTGATATGTACATTGTTTATTCTGCAGGAATTTAGGCTTTGAAATTTGCCCGCGTCTGACGTGAAGTATCGCATTTAATTCTGAACATAAGTAGTCCTTTGCTCTGTGTTATTTTGATAATATAAATTTCTATACATCTTTGACATGAAAAGAGATCAAAGGAATTTCATAAGAGTAGACAGTTGGGGCAGCAGACAAGATAGGTTATTCAATTAACATAAATATCAACATGAGTAAACGCCGTGAAAATTAGTCGCCATAGTCGGGCAGAGAGTTGGTAGGATAAGTACAAGTGTCAGCGACCGTAACGTCAATTGTCAAAGGGGGTGAACTTTAATGAGATGAGGACATTATTCCACCCAAGAGAACGGTTATGGTTATACAGCGTCGTTTTATAACCCCGCAGAATGCGCAACAGAGCGATAGAACGCGCTGTCCACGTGACGCTAAGTTTAAAGGCGGGAAATTTAAAGAGCTGCACAATACAATTCTCTCAATCAGTAAAACCAATGTAAGTAAAATTCCTATACTATAACAACGCCTTGGCATTCCAGCCATCAAGGAACGTCTTAATAATACCGGCATGTCTGAAATGATTTGTTTTCACGAAGAGAATTGCTGTCCGGAGCAAGCAGATCAATAGCACACAGTTCATACTATCAATCTTAGGCAGGAAGGGCCTTTCAGGAGACTAAATACCACCTTAGACTCCATCGGAGTAAAAAGGCTTAACGTGTCGCGCAAAGAGAATAACGACTAGCTTGCATACAGGAGTCGTTAAGTCATCATCTATTTTTCTGCCATGCATGTATTGTCGCGAAGATGAAAATGTATTAAGTGTATGTTGGTGCTGACGAACAAAATAGATTTTTATGAAAGTCCCCCTTAATAGACTTCAATCAGAGTGCGGCGAGAACGGAACGACTTAATGACCGCAAGGAGAAATATATATTGACTTACCTTACACACTTACCTTACACACGGTAATAATTGTAATGAAATCATGCTTCGGTCTGGGAGATACTCACAGGGGATGCAAAGATGCACGTTTAATAGCACCGCGTATTAATCATTTCTCGTGTCGAAAGTGTGGATTTTTTTTCAGAAATCGAATCAAAAGTTCATATCTAGGATTTGGTGCCGACAGCGCGCGTTTTTATTGGTTTTATGAGGCACTGCTGCTGAAAGATCACAAATGAAGATTTATTGTTAAGTCGATGAGTCGAGTCCAACTAATTTATCATTAACTATTTGCTTTTTATATCTCCCGACCTGACAAAAATGTGTGTTTTTCAGAATGACTGCGGTATGAGAAAATACTGTGCTGCACCTAGACCTAGGTCAAAATAAGGGCGTAGAATGATTAATAAATAAAATAATCGGTATCGGAAAAATTTAAGATGTCATCAACTATTACAGTATAGCGTTTATTTTCAGCTGTCAAGCGCACTGGTCTCACTTTTTTATCATTTGCATCGTAAAGAGAGCATACGATGAAATGTTTGCCTATTAAATTATGTTTTTGCACTTTGATTTCCACTTTCTATGAAACGTACTGTTTTTCGTTGTTATCTTTTCTTCTAAATGCTCATCCATGCTCGTCTTCGTTATTATGTATTTGCGTTATTTTCTGTTGGTCAAAATCCACTTGCACTTTTTACCACGTTTTTTATCTTTCTTTAATTACCCCTCCTACTATCTCTTTCTCTTTTTCTTTCTTTGTTGCCTTTCATTCTCTCTCTCTCTCTCTCTCTCTCTCTCTCTTTCATTCTCTCTCTCTCTCTCTCTCTCTCTCTCTCTCTCTTCTTTGTATCTCTCTCTCTCTCTCTCTCTCTCTCTCTCTCTCTCTCTTTATCTCTCTCTCTCTCTCTCTCTCTCTCTCTCT
>NW_019776080.1:385988-405967 GCF_001039355.2 Lingula anatina | reverse complement strand
CTGAAAAATGGAAATGAACGGCAGTTTATTTAAGTGATTGCATTTTTGTTTTAATCACCACGTCCAGGCCAAAGACAATTTCACAGATCACGTCATGTCAGTGTTAACTGGACTTTTTTGCACCCTGCTCACTCTCCGGCCAATAAATTAAACTAAATGTGGAAAATCGTAATAAGAATTTACTGGAGACGGGAGGAGGGGTAAAGAATGAAAAACAGAAATAACAGGGTCTATATGGCGATTTTCGTCCTTCTCATATAACGTAGCAATTACGCTTTCTCTATGTCTGTGCACATCAAAAGAAGATATAAGGAATATCGGACAAATGTTATTAGCCTGTAGAAAGGTCAGAAGGTCCTGAAGGGAACAAAAGCACGTCTGCCCAAGTAATTTAATTTATATTCCGATACAACACTAATATGCGAGTCTGGATGAATTTCTTACTGAGATCTATAAAACCTCCATAAAACATGAAAAGATGTTTGCCACAGAAATGTAATGGACACAAAGTAATTGGCGCGCTGGAATTGGCGGGTCTAGCAGTCGTCTGCCGGTTTAGATGCGCATGCAAGGGGATTCAAACAGATAAATTCAAGTTATTGCAAATAAAGTTATCAATTTATTTATTTTCATAAACCCCCCAAAAACGCTAAAAAGATGTATCAGAGAAATGCGGCGAAAACTAAGGAATCGGTATGCTGGGATTGACTGTTTTTGTCTGCTGGTTTGGGAGCAAGATACGTGCCAGACATTTAAGTTAATAGTTATAGAAATAATTTCAAAAACAAACAAATAATGCTTCTAAAAAAATCAAAAAGGCGTTTGCCTTAATGGATGCCTAGTAACTGGCGTGCTACAATTTGCGAAACTAGCGATAGCCTGCGGAGCGTGAATGTGCACACAAAGAAAATATGGCATTTATTCCAGATTAATGTTCGACGGAATTGATAAAAACTGTCACAGGGTTTACTTTGAATATTGACATTGCCGTGTTCGGGGTGTTTCGTCGATAGTTGATATACGATTTGGCCGCGATATATCGTCAACGCTTGACACTTCGATGTCTTTTTGTTCCAAGTTGAGAAATACAGAACTACCAACTACTAACATTTGTCGCTTAGAATACCAGTTTTCACTGCTTGCGTCAATTCAGTCAAGTCACAGTTACCTTAAATCCACTAGGTTTTTAACGAGACGAGAGGAATACATAAAACGCTCACCACTATATCAAGCGCCTGCTAATTAGAAATTACACGCACAGTGCGGTTTCTTTATTGCAAGGGCAGAATTATGACATGGTTCCAACACATTCATCAGCGTTTGCGTCACGATTGCCGGCAGAATACTAACACGACCTAACTTTGTGTCCTCTGCTCATTGTGATCAGCAACTACTCCAATTATAACTCAGTCGCTGAATCATTTTCTTTTTTACAATGCAAATTTTATAGCTCAATGACAGTTTTAGTAATTTCTTATGGAAACACGAAGTAAATTGTCGCCGAGTGCTCATGCGCTGAGGGCGACGCCCCGCATGCGAATCATGCGAAGAGATTGTCGATTATTTTTTTAATTCTTAATTATTTGTTCTCAGCCGTTTCAAAGTCGAATGATCACTATGGAAAAATTATTTATTTATTATTATTATTATTTTTTTTTTTTTTTTTTTGGGGGGGGGGGGGAGATTACATTTGTATGAAGACTGGCGTTTATACGGGTCACGCACTTCACTCACTCCTATACGGTTCAAGAATCTACCTCCACCCCCACCCCCCTCCAACTCTGTTGTTCTACATATATGGAAAAAATATGTACGAGTGAAAATATAGATAACAAAGTAACGCGTTTGTGTAAATAAAATGCACTTGATCACCATTACATTAGATAAAACTGCAGCGATCAAATTCACCAATATTTCCCTTTACCTTTTCATCAAAATTTTAATTTCTCTTTTTGATCGAAGCCGTTGCCACTTCTGCACAGTGTTCTTAGTGGTTGACAGATGACATTATTACTATTTCTGACTAATATAAGCAACTCCGTTTAAAACAAACAGGGCAGGAGCTGGACCTTATGCGTCTATAAATAACGTGATAAATTGATAAAGCATTTAAGACAGAAGCTCTCTGGTGCCAATTAATATATGGCTGATGATCAAGTGTAATAGAAAATGGTCGTAAAGCAACCAAAAACAGCACTCGACTATACCAAGGATAAAAGTTGCTATTATTTTCTGCTCTGATCGGTGTTTTACACCTGTTTACTCCAAGATACAAGTCACGATATACACATAATTCTTTGATCTAAACCGCCCACATCGCACTTGGTGCCGGTTACATTTAAGCTCTTAAAATGCGTATTTCAATTGCATGGCATTAAGAATACAAAACACCTGAAATAGAAAATCAAAAACGAGTAAAACACGTGCAAGCAACCCCGTGTAGTCATCATGTCAACTATGATAACAACACTATTCAATTTTCAATACCCTTCATTATTACCTTTTCAATGAGGAGTTTGTTTTTCTTTTTAACAAATATCCTTAAAATCTCGTCTTTACAGTAACGTTTCAAGTCCCAATTAGCAAGGTGAAGATCGTCATCGAATACAGGATAAATAACAATGTACAATGATGTTATCCACAGATGGGAAAACATCCTACGGCGTTAAAAGCTTAAAGGAGCAACAGCATTTTTGAGATTCAGTTTCACTTAATTTGTCGAACCAGGAAGTTAATTTGGTGCGAAGACTTTCTCACCAGTGTTCAGATGACTCGCTGAACTATAAGACAACACATAATCAAGACATTCAAAAGAAAATACAAAACGTTTGATCAATGAAAAACTAATGAAGATTTCAGATCATGAGTTGCTTTTACAATCTTGCTCAATTCTTTCTTTCTTAACAAATGCACAATTGATAAGTGATGTAGAGTATTTAATAATAAGTAAACTACTAAAACCATGCAGTATGTTACTATGGACATTTTAATGCCAACTATTAATTACTTACTTAATTTTCTTTGCTAAACAATGTACAGTATTACATTAAATTTTTATGGGAACACATACACTAACTTTCTTTGAAAGTGAATTATTGCCATAGCTACTCATATTTTAATGACAATGTAACATTTGCAGCATTCCAAGTAAAAAAAATTATATATATATATATATATATATATATATATATATATATATATATATATATATATATATATATATATGGGAAGGTTTATATCAAACCAACAGAAATCAATATTAACAACACCCTACACAGAACAACTTCTGCAATGGTTAACATGTTTGAACAACTACATAACAAGATCTTCATGTTTGGTAATCTTCACTAAATTCTAACAGAACACTAAAACACATTCACATTGGTTATACATATACATGCACTTCTTTACATGATCATGAACACTTCTGGAAGGGGTTAGTTCTACAGGCAAATCTCTCTATTCAGTTCTTATAGAAACTGCACGTGACTTTCCTCATGTAGCGATTGTGTACTTAAAATCACTCACAAATCATATTCTCTCTATTTTATCTATCACTTGAGGGGAAAAAATCTTCAAGTGAACAATTTTTCTCCTGATATTCTCTTGAGAAAAACACCACAAGGTGGTGTGTGACCAAGACAAGCCAAAATGAAAGCCAGCTTCAATGATGCTTCAAAACAGAGGAGGTGCTGTGTAACATTCAATATGGCACTCTCTTCAACATTAGCCCGACAGCAGGCTAGTTCCAGTTTTTTTTTTACTTCCAAAGACAGATTTCTACATCCACCTTTTGTTATTGGCTATTCTATGCTAATGAAAATACAACATCTTTTTGCATGATTTATTAAAAGATACTGATATATTTGGTTGGTAAACTGAATACACTTCACTGATATATTCATTTTACTAAAAATTTAAGATTGATTTCGACAGAGTACTGCAATTCTGACACACAGTGTGATCTTGCACAACACATACAAAAGGAACAGTCCTTAGAGTACATTCTACAATCACTTCATTTCCTTTTAGAAAAAATTGGCTTTAACTTAAAAAAAATATATATAACATTCCCAGATGGCAACATATGACACTTTAATGTTGACAAAATAAAATGGAGTGAATTTACATGGAACAAAATGAAATTTGAGATTTCTAGTGCAATTTGAAATTTAAATCAATTTTGAGCATACTTTTGAATGGGGAAAGTCTCCTTGGCTGGCAGCTGAGAGGAGAGATCTTGTGGGAGACGTTCGTGTTCTTAAAGCTTTAAATTTTGAGCATTGCAATAATATGTACAACTTACTTAACTTCTTGAATGGAAGCAATAAGTATGTAAATGAATCCTTGGGTGACAGTCTGGGACTCGGAGATCGTGAAGAATATAGATTCCAATAGTCAATCCTGTTCAAATAGTGATGTGCAGGTTATCAGACCAATGAAAGTCCATTTCAGTTTATACTTTCAGTTGATAGGAGAGAATGTTTTGGTGCCATTAACCAAGTCTCACATGATGGACCAGACTAACCTTACAATATAGGCTGGCTTCAAGGTGGACTTTCCCACAGGACCAAGGATTGTCACAAGACTGTTTGCCACAGGACCAAGGCTTGTCACAAGACTGATGTTTGCCACAGGACCAAGTCTTATCAATGGACTGATGTTTGCCACAGGACCAAGGCTTGTCATGAGACTGATGTTTGCCACAGGACCAAGTCTTGTCACTAGACTGATGTTTGCCACAGGACCAAGGCTTGTCACTAGACTGATGTTTGCCACAGGACCAAGTCTTGTCACTAGACTGATGTTTGCCACAGGACCAAGGCTTGTCAATGGACTGATTTCTGCCACAGGACCGAGGCTTGTCAATGGACTGATGCTTGCCACTGGCTGAGCTTTTGCCATGGAACCAAGTCTTGCCAGAGAGGCTTGTCTTGCCATCGGACTCAAGTCTCACCATTGGACCAAGGTTCAAGAAAGGATCAAGTCTTGTCACTGAACAAAGTTTCGCCACAGGACCAAGTCACACCACTGGACAACATTTAACCACAGGACCAAGGTTTGTCAAAAAATCAAATCCTGTCAAAGAAGTTACTTTGGCAGTACGACCCAATGTTCACTGTAAAACTGTCGAACACTTAACTGTCTTCACAATACCCCAAGAATCTTGAATTTCGACTCTCATTCTATGGACTTATCCCTTNACTTAAAAAACAAACAAATAATGCTTCTAAAAAAAAAACAAAAAGGCGTTTGCCTTAATGGATGCCTAGTAACTGGCGTGCTACAATTTGCGAAACTAGCGATAGCCTGCGGAGCGTGAATGTGCACACAAAGAAAATATGGCATTTATTCCAGATAAATGTTCGACGGAATTGATAAAAACTGTCACAGGGTTTACTTTGCATATTGACATTGCCATGTTCGGGGTGTTTCGTCGATAGTTGATATACGATTTGGCCGCGATATATTGTCAACGCTTGACACTTCGATGTCTTTTTGTTCCAAGTTGAGAAATAAAGAATACCAACAACGATTTTAACATTTGTCGCTTAGAATACCAGTTTTCACTGCTTGCGTCAATTCAGTCAAGTCACAGTTACCTTAAATCCACTAGGTTTTTAACGAGACGAGAGGAATACATAAAACGCTCACCACTATATCAAGCGCCTGCTAATTAGAAATTACACGCACAGTGCGGTTTCTTTATTGCAAGGGCAGAATTATGACATGGTTCCAACACATTCATCAGCGTTTGCGTCACGATTGCCGGCAGAATACTAACACGACCTAACTTTGTGTCCTCTGCTCATTGTGATCAGCAACTGCTCCAATTATAACTCAGTCGCTGAATCATTTTCTTTTTTACAATGCAAATTTTATAGCTCAATGACAGTTTTAGTAATTTCTTATGGAAACACGAAGTAAATTGTCGCCGAGTGCTCATGCGCTGAGGGCGACGCCCCGCATGCGAATCATGCGAAGAGATTGTCGATTATTTTTTTAATTCTTAATTATTTGTTCTCAGCCGTTTCAAAGTCGAATGATCACTATGGAAAAATTATTTATTTATTATTATTATTTATTTATTTTTTTTTTTTTGGGGGGGGGGAGATAACATTTGTATGAAGACTGGCGTTTATACGGGTCACGCACTTCACTCACTCCTATACGGTTCAAGAATCTACCTCCACCCCCCTCCAACTCTGTTGTTCTACATATATGGAAAAAATATGTACGAGTGAAAATATAGATAACAAAGTAACGCGTTTGTGTAAATAAAATGCACTTGATCACCATTACATTAGATAAAAATGCAGCGATCAAATTCACCAATATTTCACTTTTCCTTTTATATCAAAATTTTAATGTCCCTTTTTGATCGAAGCCGTTGCCACTTCTGCACAGTGTTCTTAGTGGTTGACAGATGACATTATTATTATTTCTGACTAATATAAGCAGCTCCGTTTAAAACAAACAGGGCAGGAGCTGGACCTTATGCGTCTATAAATAACGTGATAAATTGATAAAGTATTTAAGACAGAAGCTCTCTGGTGCCAATTAATATATGGCTGATGATCAAGTGTTATAGAAAATGGTCGTAAAGCAACAAAACAACAGCACTTCACTATTCCAAGGGTAAAAGTTGCTATTATTTTCTACTCTGATCGGTGTTTTACACCTGTTTACTCCAAGATACAAGTCACGATATACACATAATTCTTTGATCTAAACCGCCCACATCGCACTTGGTGCCGGTTACATTTAAGCTTTTAAAATGCGTATTTCAATTGCATGGCATTAAGAACACAAAACACCTGAAATAGAAAGTCAAAAACGAGTAAAACACGTGCAAGCAACCCCGTGTAGTCATCATGTCAACTATGACAACAACACTATTCTATTTTCAATACCCTTCATGATTATCTTTTCAATGACAAGTTTCCTTTTTATTAACAAATAGCCTTAAAATCGCGTCATTACAGTAACGTTTCAAGTACCAATTAGCAAGGTGAAGATCGTCATTAAGTACGGGATAAATAACAATGTACAATGATGTTATCCACAGATGGGAAAACATCCTACGACATTAGAAGCTTAAAGGAGCAACAGCATTTTTGAGATTCAGTTTCACTTAATTTGTCGAACCAGGAAGTTAATTTGGTGCGAAGACTTTCTCACCAGTGTTCAGATGACTCGTTGAACTATAAGACAACACATAATCTTCAAAGACAATCAAAAGAAAATACAAATAGTTTGATCAATGAAAAACTAATGAAGATTTCAGATCATGAGTTGCTTTTACAATCTTGCTCAATTCTTTCTTCCTTAACAAATGCACAATTAATAAGTGATGTAGAGTATTTAATTATAAGTAAACTACTAAAACCATGCAGTATGTTACTATGGACATTTTAATGCCAACTATTAATTGCTTACTTAATTTTCTTTGCTAAACAATGTACAGTATTACATTAAGTTTACATTAAGTTTTTATGGGAACACATACACTAACTTTCTTTGAAAGTGAATTATTGCCATAGCTACTCATATTTTAATGACAATGTAACATTTGCAGCATTCCAAGTAAAAAAAAAAAATATATATATATATATATATATATATATATATATATATATATATAGTATGGGAAAGTTTATATCAAACCAACAGAAATCAATATTAACAACACCCTACACAGAACAACTTCTGCAATGGTTAACATGTTTGAACAACTACATAACAAGATCTTCATGTTTGGTAATCTTCACTAAATTCTAACAGAACACATAAACACATTCACATTGGTTATACATATACATGCATTTCTTTACATGATCATGAACACTGCTGGAAGGGGTTTGTCTTACAGGCAAATCTCTCTATTCAGTTCTTATAGAAACTGCACGTGACTTTCCTCATGTAGCGATTGTGTACTTAAAATCACTTACAAATCATATTCTCTCTATTTTATCTATCACTTGAGGGGAAAAAATCTTCAAATGAACAATTTTTTCTCCTGGTTTTCTCTTGAGAAAAACACCACAAGGTGGTGTGTGACCAAGACAAGCCAAAATGAAAGCCAGCTTCAATGATGCTTCAAAACAGAGGAGGTGCTGTGTAACATTCAATATGGCACTCTCTTCAACATTAGCCCGACAGCAGGCTAGTTTCAGTTTTTTTTTACTTCCAAAGACAGATTTCTACATCCACCTTTTGTTATTGGCTATTCTATGCTAATGAAAATACAACATCTTTTTGCATGATTTATTAAAAGATACTGATATATTTGGTTGGTAAACTGAATACACTTCACTGATATATTCATTTTACTAAAAATTTAAGATTGATTTCGACAGAGTACTGCAATTCTGACACACAGTGTGATCTTGCACAACACATACAAAAGGAACAGACCTTAGAGTACATTCTACAATCACTTCATTTCCTTTTAGAAAAAATTGGCTTTAACTTAAAAAATATATAACATTCCCAGATGGCAACATATGATGCTTTAATGTTGACAAAATAAAATGGAGTGAATTTACATGGAACAAAATGAAATTTGAGATTTCTAGTGCAATTTGAAATTTAAATCAATTTTGAGCATACTTTTGAATGGGGAAAGTCTCCTTGGCTGGCAGCTGAGAGGAGAGATCTTGTGGGAGACGTTCGTGTTCTTAAAGCTTTAAATTTTGAGCATTGCAATAATATGTACAACTTACTTAACTTCTTGAATGGAAGCAAAAAGTATGTAAATGAATCCTTGGGTGACAGTCTGGGACTCGGAGATCGTGAAGAATATAGATTCCAATAGTCAATCCTGTTCAAATAGTGATGTGCAGGTTATCAGACCAATGAAAGTCCATTTCAGTTTATACTTTCAGTTGATAGGAGTGAATGTTTTGGTGCCATTAACCCAGTCTCACATGATGGACCAGACTAACCTTACAATATAGGCTGGCTTCAAGGTGGACTTTCCCACAGGACCAAGGATTGTCACAAGACTGTTTGCCACAGGACCAAGGCTTGTCACAAGACTGATGTTTGCCACAAGACCAAGGCTTGTCACGAGACTGATGTTTGCCACAGGACCAAGGCTTGTCACGAGACTGATGTTTGCCACAGGACCAAGGCTTGTCACTAGACTGATGTTTGCCACAGGACCAAGGCTTGTCAATGGACTGATTTCTGCCACAGGACCGAAGCTTGTCAATGGACTGATGCTTGGCACTGGCTGAGCTTTTGCCATGGAACCAAGACTTGCCAGAGAGGCTAGTCTTGCCATTGGACTCAAGTCTCACCATTGGACCAAGGTTCAAGAAAGGATCAAGTCTTGTCACTGAACTAAGTTTCGCCACAGGACCAAGTCACACCACTGGACAACATTTAACCACATGACCAAGGTTTGTCAAAAAATCAAATCCTGTCAAAGAAGTTACTTTGGCAGTACGACTCAATGTTCACTGTAAAACTGTCGAACACTTAACTGTCTTCACAATACCCCAAGAATCTTGAATTTCGACTCTCATTCTATGGACGTATTCCCTGTGGTCCTTGCCACAGTGCCTGGCTATAGGGCCCTGATGCTGCATAGTTAACTTGATCACTTTGTTGTTTTCCCATTATGAACATCTGAAAAGAAAGGAAATGCAAATTACAACCTAAACTTAAAAGATGATTTGAATTTTTTTTAAATAATTTACTTTTTTAATCTAAAATGGCAAAGAACTTGAAGCAACCTACCAGCATCAAAAGTCATCTCCACAATCACATTTAGACTATTTAAGACATAGTAGACGTAGCAACTTCCATTTCAAGTAACTCTCATAAAAAAAAGGAATTTGCATGAAGATTTTATGATAAAACAAGAAAAAGAAAGAAATCAGTCTTAAAATTAAAATAAATTAGTCTTAAGATAAAGGATGTGAAAACGGAAAAATAGTAATCTTTCCACAAATTTCCCCTTAACTTAAAAGAGTTCATCATTGATAGAATGTAAGCCCCAGATACCAACGGGTTCTTCTCTCAAAGGTAACTACAAAATCAGTGAAGCAATCATAAAGTAATTATCTAATCACAGCACTGCCTTCGTGGAGCCAGGGACGCAAGGGTGCACATGCTGGCTGACCAGAATCGAAAAGATGACACGTGCTCAGGTGTGAACTGGAGGGTCAGAGCGGTGCCCGCATTACAGAGGTGGAGAAAAGTGGTCCCAGAATTCATGCTGCAAGTTTGGCTCTGCCACATTACGAGAATTGATTTCTTACTTCCTACTTTAATGTTAGCCACCGCCAGAACCAGGAGTCAATACTAGGAGGCTTAAAGTACCCATACAACACCTCTCATATGAACTTTTTTCCCTAATTTCCTCCACATCTGAAATTTTTCTTCACAACAGGGTTAATGCATTAAAATATGTTTTGTTTTTCTTCCCAATTAATTTGTTTTCTAATCAAAAACAAAATTTTATGTTTTTAATCAAATGGTTATAAAAACAACTGGGTACTCCAATCAATAGTTGACAAGCACTTAAAATATCAAAATATTTCAGACAATTTCATTTACTTCTTTTGCTGCTCCCTGTCTTATAAAAAAAAAAAAACTTCTCATCTCATTTCCAGAAATATCCAGCAGCAAAGAGTCATTACCAAATATCCTTTCGTCGACATATGTGCAACCTTTTCACACCTAACTGAACTATTTCTTAATTTTCATTAAGAAATATCGAAGTCTAACTCAATGAACATTTTCTGTCAGCATCTGATTTATGTTTCGCTCCCATATCTATCATCATTTAACCTCAAGTCCTTAAATACCATCGTTTGATCTTGCCCGACTCACACATGTACATCCCTTTATTTAATTCCCTACAATTTCATTACAAAATATCACTGCATATTCTAATTTGATCAACTTTTTCATGATTCATGCTCATACGCTGCGTTCACTTAACCACCTCAATTGATCTTCAAGTCTGTCTACACGCGGCTGCTGATCTTCAAGGCCCCGGGCTGTGGAATAAAACTCATCAGGTTTCCAGTAATGGCTTAGTACATGTCAAGAAAATTGTGAAATGAAAAATAATATTCAATTGGGGGTAGGTTACACAGGTGTCTCATTGCATGGCCTGCAGCATTACTATACGAGGTTAGGCACCTAAAGATGGAGAGAGTCCTCTGCACTGTTTCACAATGAGAGAACATGTTGTGAGGTTGATCATCAAGATCGGAGTCCTACAGTATAGTGTTACTGATAAATGGAAAGGCTTACACCTATAAGAGTTATTATTCTGGATAAATGTATTTGGTGCTCGCAATATTACACAGTAAAATATCACTGTTATCAATCTTAACAGCCTTCTGCCAAATGATCAATTCTTTAAAATATTTGACGTTCTTTCTAGATCATCAATAAGGCCACCATCAAAAATGTACTAAAACCACTGTAATTCTTTTTGTAGGTTATTTTGCCACATAGTTTCATACATATTATCTGAATATTCTTTCCAAAACAAGGCATTAATGGCAAGATCGCATGCACAGGCCATCAAATTATTCATTTCTTGCACTTTCACAGGAATTTTTCCTGAAGCATGATTCTTTCCGAGTTCGAACTAAAGATAAGAGGCAAAGGTGCAAATTCCCAAATATTGTTTACATTTAGCTATCATGCAATTTGTGATACAGGATGACGCAGACTGTACTTTTCACACCTGCGGAGGGCCAATCTTTGGACACCTTAGACACACCTTATTAATGTGGTTCTATAAAAGGAGACTTAAAAGCTTTTTTCCATTAATACACTTCAAAATATTTTTAACAGGGAGAATATATCTCTTTTCACAGCAAGTTCCACATAGCACAATAGATACCATTGTGCAGAAAGCACTGGTCTATTTATACATGTTGTGTTTGGAGACATTTTAAGGTCTCGAGTACAGTGATTATTTACAAAATCATATTTCCCAACAATGTCTAATTATTCCCATTAACAATTATATAAATCTAGTTATTTCTGATTTTCAAAAGTAAGGTGAATTTGAGGTACTTTACTATTCGCTGTATTGTAAAAACAAACATGAAACTAAAGAAGTAACAGACTGAAAGATTTTATAACAGTGTTCATTTTGTTTTCTCAATAAATTTGTCAAAAAAAAAAAAATAGTGCAACAAATTCCCCTTTTCTATGTTGACATCATTATTTCATTTTTTTCCCTTTATCTTTTCAACTAAGAAGGCAGCAACTCCTGTAATTTAGGCACTTAATGTTTTGTCCTCAAACAAATGGAATTAAAATGAGCCATTAGTCCAAACAAGCTAATGTTAAAATGTTGATATTTCTAAGAAGCAACAAATGAGAAGTATGGGCCATGCCATTAACTTTTAGAGTAGACCATGAAGCTGTGACAAAATTTCAATGCAAAACAAAATTAAGGTCACTAATCGACAGAAAGCATTTCTATGAATACCGTATGAGAACCCAACTGGGCCGTACTTAGTCTAACGAGTTATTACGCCAATGGTAATTGAGAGAAAGATGCACATAAAAATCCAGCTGACCTAACACCTCTGATTTTTAAGTTCAAATTACTTGTAGGAAATGCTAGTTTCACACTTTGCCTGAATAATTTCATGAATCTGAAATTGCGTTTTCGGTATTCTGTCGATATCTCCAAGTGTCCCCTCTCCTTTACCGGGGGTTCACAATGGCTTATTCATTCAAAACTCGGCAACAATTCAACCACATAGTTCATTATAAAGCAATTACCACTTGACAAAAATATGTGATGTATGCCATAAAGGCATTAATATTCATATGCCATTAACTTTGATCTCTGGTGAGGAATTAAGGGAAATAAATGGGGGCTGGAGCATACCCTGTTTGCGCACCTTGGACAGCAGGTGTTTGGCGCACAGCCGCCTAGCAGACGTTAATGTCTTGTTTGACACTGAAAATATTGTGACAACAAATGTTTGATTTTAAAAGGGAGCAAACCCCTGGGATAGAGTGCTAGGTACCATCTGAGAAGAATAATCTCCTAAAGAAGAAAGATATGCTTCATTCAGCAAATAACAGAACTGGAAATAAAATATACACCAATTGTAAATTATGAAATGCAATTTATTTTTTAGATGGCTTGGCTTTTCTGGAAAAAATAATTTATTTTCACATATTACAAGTATTTTGTTTAAAAGATGATGAAAAAGTTCCTGTAAGATCACTGGATCTTGGGTATGTCTTGAAGGATTCCAGGTTGTAGGAAAAAGGTAGGATGAAATGGCTCAGTGGCCTTACAGCAGAGGCTGGGGCCTCGCTTAAGACAGAAAACTGCCTAGAAAAAAGTTTTTCCATGTAAAGCAAAAAAAAAAAAGTTAGAGAATTTTAAAGTTGCTGTCAGAGAAATCGGGTGTTAACATTCCCATCACCATTTTATTTTTTGTCTCAAATCAAAATTCTGTGCCCGTGACTACTACATAACATAATTTGCAATTAATAGTCTGTGTTGCAGTTTATTGTCTGCGTTACAGTTTAAAGTCCTGAGTTACAGTGGATTCCAATGTGTTTGCAGTGAGTAAGTTGCCTAATTGTCTCTGTAGCATGACGGCTAATGACATGGTGCATCAGTGCAGACCCATCTATGCACAGAAATGTTCCCAAAAAATCTTACCTAATTACTAAAAATACAACATTGGAATTCAAGGGACAATACATTATCTAATACAGATGTTTGAAGATAAATCTACTAAAAGTGCTACTAAAAGTATGCGTATGCAAATCAAATGTAATTCATTTATCACGTCAACCTCCCCCCTCCCCCCATGCCTATTGTGCCATCAGCCACCCATTACCCATTTCAAAATATTTGTACCTCCAATAACTCCCAAAGCTACCTATCAAATATATGCTGAACAGTTTGTATGACTCTCCCATGGCACAAGGTAGTAACTCAATTCCACTTTAAAAACC
Organism: Lingula anatina; assembly: GCF_001039355.2. The sequence continues at coordinate 391,996 of NW_019776080.1, read as the reverse complement.
CCAAGCAGATCTTTACAATGAATGCATTCCATGACATCTCCGGACAAATTACCCCATTTGGACGAACCCTGATAAAGCGTACCTTTCAACACTAAAAGCCAGTTTTAAAATGAAGATGATTGAGAAATAATGGCCAATGCACCATGACTATAGATTTTTATCACATTCACTTAAAGCTATTTCTGTCCATTACTGGATCATCTTCCATCATCCTATTCCAAGATGGAACCAAGGTGTTGATTGGGTACTGATAGCATGGAAATGGGTCACACTTAGTGATTGGACAACTTCTGTATTATGTCTTTGGGCAAAATTTTGGGTTTCAGCAAATATGGAAAAAATATATATATGTATATAACTAAATAAGTTTTATCTTAAAGGAAGACTGTCTACACCATCCGGAACAACAAATTTTAGTCTTTACCATCTTAGCTAAAACCTTGTCATTTTTAAATTAAAAAAAAATTCAAAGCAAATCAATAAATTCGCCAAACAATTCTCTTGGTAGCTTAGATGTCTCCCTTGCACACACACACACACACACACACACACACACACACACACACACACAGAAAAAAAATTATGCTTGAATTGCCAAATCCTATTAACAATGTCAGGATTAACTTGCCCAGGTAAATCAATAACATAAACAATCCTGGCACAGGTCATACCTAGATCTTTACTAGATAATAAAAAAATGAGGAGAAAAAAAGAGTATTAAGTTCCGGAACCACTTAAAAAGACACTAATTCGTTTACAACCATAATGCCCATAATAAAATTATAAATTATCATTTATCAAAGGTACCCCACATGAAAAGGAAAAATTAATTACATCCTTACATATTTACCTTTTAAATTGTTCCTTTGAAGAGTGGGAGAAGGTGTGTCAGCACATGCCTTTAAATAAGCACTGGCTCAAATGAAAGATAAACCTATCATAAAAGAATTTCATAAATACTGTGACAGATTTCACAGCCAACTTACTATGTCCCACTGCAAAATGAAATAGGGAAACATAAACAGCAATATAATATGCCATAGTTAAGCCCGGGTTTAAGCTTTATAAGTATTGACTGAGGTTATGCTTTCAAAGCTGAACCAAAACTAGAACTTAAAAAATCATTTTACTTCAAAAGATAAACAGACAAATAATAAATAAATAAAATATATGATTTGGATTGTTTGAATAAAGGAGTAAGAAAAGGCTCAGTGACCTTACGACAATCTATCTGGAGGGCGCTTGAGGTAGAAAACCACCAAGAAAAAAAATCGGATTTCCGAATTAAATTGGGGAGAAAAAATCACGTCTAATTTAAAGACAATAAAGAACTAAAGGTTACATATTGCTGAGCTTCTATGATTACATGACTTTTGTATTTCAGTTGATTACTACCCTAAAGTCACGCAAGTCACTGACACTTGGTCCGATTGTATCATGTCAGATGGGCATTAGGAACCCAAAGACGAGTTCACTTGACCCTTTCTGGCTTATCTGGAGACCTGATCTAGAAATAACTGTTATAGATGTGATATTTCACTTATTATTTTATACTGCACAACATTGGAAAGTTTGCTTTTCATTTTCAAATCAACAAAACAAATACTGAAGGGAAGGTCACCAAGTCTTTAGCAAAATGATGATGGAAATAATAATAATAATAATAATAATAATAATAATAATAATAATGAACATTGAACTCGTAGAAACTTATCAAAATATAAACAATTTTTTCTTCTCTTAAACTGTTTCCTTAATACTCTATAGAAAAAGAGACAAAAATTTCATCACAACTCCCTGAACATATTTCAAAGACCACGCAGAATCTGTATTCCCTCTTTGCTGCAAAAGGTTATTATAATTCCAAGAACAACAAAAGGAAACCAGCCCTTTGCGCTAAAATCAACCGATAACTTGGACTCTCTCCAAATGTGCTAAAGACATAAAATCCCAAAGACTAATCCATCTGACCAATAATAAAATAACAAGACGCTTGATGCATTTCATTTGTCTTAATCTGCCAACTTGTTCTTATTCTTTATTCTCCAACATACAATCAGGGGAAAAAAGGGTTTCTAACAACAGTAGACCGACTTTCACATACATAAGTGAACAACTTTGATGAAACTCCCTTTTCCTGTATTTCATTTACTTCTACATTCTGGGCATCTTTTTCATTAGGAACTTCAAAACAAATAATACCAACAAAAATATTTCAATACCACAAGCCAAATAATTCCAGAAGACAAAAATTCAAACTTGTTTAGCCATAACCAAAAAGTTATGCCCTTTAATTTCATTAATTTTATTCAATTTCTTTGAAAAAATTTTAACCACCAAAGCCAGCACATATACATCCCGAACCTTTCCTAGAAAGGCAGCGGTCAGTACGGTTGCCATGGTTACCTCCGGTACCAAAGCCCCAGAAGCTAAGCTGCAATTATTAAAGAACATGTATTTCACAATCAAATTTGTTTGCTGTGACCTTTCAGATGGGAACCATTTAGACGGCATAAAACTAACAAGTTATACACTGGGCTCGCTACAGTGGTGTACATCCTAAATAAGAAACAATTTCAAGAAGGAGTCTAAAAGATAATGGTGACAATTTAACCTCCTGTCGAGAAGTCTTTTAGAGCTGACTTGAACTCCTTGAGAAACTAAAAACCTCAAAATAGTCTTGTGCAAACAATCTCCCACTCCTAAATTTTCACTCCAGAGAGCAACTTAAGTTGGACACGGCTGAATAGCAAATTGTCCTCGATTTTTTTTTCTTTTTTTAAGTTTTCTATTTTATTTCAAAACAGGTTGGGAAACTTGAGAGTTGTACAAAAACTTCTGTTTTATATAACATAATCTGATCAATTAAAAGAAAATTTCTTTGAAAAAAAGTGCATGTATACATAAATTAGTCATAAACAAATTGAAATGGACTCTTTTTATGGTTCAGTTGTATCTCTTGAAATTATCATTATAAAGCACTGTAGCACTTTATAAAAAAATCTAAATGAGGACTATGTATAATGTCCTATTAACATGCTAATTCACCCCATGCCATTGTACCATTAATGTTTAATTTCCAGATAAACTGCTCACTTGTGTGAATTAATTGTTGCAAAACATAATTTTTCTGTGAACAACATCCCAAATTCACCTGCTGGTTTAACATTTCAGTTCCCTTCATCTGGGTTTACAATAGGAAAAAATATGTATTTCCCAAATTTCAATTAATTCTTAAACAGCTGCCAATTATTTATTAATCAAACCCCCACTTTATAAACTTTTGTTCAGAGATAACATTCATGGGTAATTTGTTACCTGAGCATTTCCTTATAAACTTGTTCTAAATCTGTATTTTTGATTCTAGCAATTCAATACAAACAATTATCATTTATGTCAAAATGAGCACAAGGCATGAGAAACATGTAATAAGTGACACCCTTTACAATACGTTAATAAACAGTTACAAGTACAAAAAGAAGTGCTGCAAAAAACCTGCTGTAGGTAAGACTTAATCGTACTCAGTCTTAACTCTTGAGCATGAGCATCCTCAAAGTCCTACACTGTTGGTAACCGTGGTGACAAGTGGATGCATGTACACTAAATCATAACAAACAGGTAACAACCAAAATTGCACAGGTGTATGAAACATGAAAAGACAACAAAACTACTTAGCGTTAATCATAAACATATTCCTGTGCGTTTGATCAAAGGGTGCTGTTTGACAAGTTTCATAACTTTCTCTTTGGCACAAGAACAACAAAGGCCCACACCGAGACATAAAGCCATAACTCAATGTAAAGAAACTTCAAAGGGCATCTGAACACCATGTTCTGGTTGTGAACCATAATCGAGTGGGGTGTCCGCAGCAATATTCCAGTACAGCTCCCAGTTTGATTCTAAGGGTGATTACCTCGAGCCTTACAAAACAGACATTTTGCTTGGTTCCATCTTAGACAAGTGATGTAATTTAGGCCAATTTAGATGCAGTCTTTCAGGGGCGAGCATGAACTTGACTGACTTAAAAAAAAAAAAAAAAACAGAAAATTTAGTATGGAAAGGCATATTCCCTGCTCTCTCTCTCATCTCAAATATATGTATATGGAAGAACAGAAGGAGGTTCAGCATGCAAAGCTCAACTCAACATCTGTCTTCTTCAAGCAGGATTTCCACATAGAAAGATGACAAAATATTCATCAAGAGAAGACGGTCCGCACGGAGACTGGCATTTTATGACACAAAAAGATGGGTCTTCTTGCCTCACAATGGCTCTTTGAGAAACTACAAAGGGATAGAAACAATACCTGAAGCCTCAATTAATTCCTAATATATATGTATATGTTTCAGACGACTGAGAAATGAAAAAAATCTTGAATGAGACAGAGAAAATGAGAAAAGGTGAAGATCACAAGTGAACTTTTTTTTTACCGGTTAACCCCCTGACTTTCTCTCCTCGTGATTCGTTTTATAGTCTGTAATCGAAATACCAAATGAAAGTTCAATAAGTAAGAAATACCAGCTGATGTACTGTATTAGATCTTGCTACCTTAAACAAAGATATTCAATTACTGAATGCAACCAAAAAAATAAAAAATAATAATCCCCTTCATACATTTCAAAACTATATCATATTCTTTTAAGTTTTGTTATTGATTCTTTCATTTTAGTTTACTCATTTATTTACAATCATTTTATCTTTTCAAAAAATCTTCGAATCTTTGTCAGAGCACCAAATAAGTGATCTATTCCGTCCGCCTTTTCCTTCCAACATATCTCTATTGGACATAAAGCAGCAAGTGTTAAAACCTTTTTCTCAACACCCCCCCCTGAACCTCCCCCCCCCTCCCCCGCAACAAAACAAAATTCTACTCGGTCATTTTTCTATCTTTAAAAGACATTAAATTCTTTTTTTTTAATTCAATAATTATATTTTCCAAACAACATGCTAGTCTGCACACTATTATAAAGTTGAAAGTCTCTCTCTCTCTCTCCTCAGAGGTAGTCAGGGCAGGTTTTATCAGTCATGTCGTTGCTGTTGTGGACAGGTACAATTTGTCAGCGGGGCTCACCTTGCTGAATGGAGCAGGCGAGAAGGTCAGATACCTATCTGTGTGAGGGGGCAACTTGTGGTGAGACAGCCATGCTACCTCACTGACACCTGGTGAGAGTTAAGTATATTAAATGCTGTTCTCCCCCCCCCTCTCTCTCTCTCTCTCTCTCTCTCTCTCTCTCTCTCAGTATAACACTTCTTTTTCTAAAAGCTTTGTACTTAAACATTCACATTATCACTGGCCTATGAAACAAAACATGACAACATGTTTGTAAACTTGGATCCTGCAACATGAATCTATTCCACCTACAATGTATATAATTCAAGTGCGTATCCATTTCTACCAACATTCTCATTCACTGCTGCACACAGCAATATGTACACAAATCAATCACCAGCTCATACATTGTCTTAGCCATTCCAACTCAGTCTGATTGCAAAAAAAAAATGTTATAAGTTATTAGATTCAATCAGGCTTTTCCTGTCTCTACTTGAGCAGTCATGTTACACAATAACAAATCAGCACTTGAAACTGCTTGAACCCCAAGACATCAGGCCGTACAAATTAATTAATCTCTGCCATTAATCACTTAATCAATTAAGCATTATGGTGGATAATTACACAACGGCTTTCCATAATCACACTCCAGAAGTCGTTAACAACACATTACACTGTGTTCAAGTCAGGGGGGTTAAACGCATGCCTACGGCTATCTACAATGAGGGGCCCATCTGTTCAAAACTGGAGATGGAAAGAAGAAGGGAGGAATGAAAAGAGAGAGAGAGAGTTAGTGGTGAGAGAGGAGAGAGGAGAGGGAGGAATGGTAGATAGGTAATGAAAGATAAGAAACTGAGAGAGGGTGAAGTAGAGACAGAGAGGGGAGGGAGAGACAGATGGGGAGGGGAGCAGAGTTGGAATAAAAACCTGATATTTGTCAGGCAAAAAAAAAAAAAAAAA
>NW_019776080.1:292412-370471 GCF_001039355.2 Lingula anatina | reverse complement strand
GGCTGTGGTGGAGGCTGATGTTGCTGCTGCTGTTGTTGTTGTTGTTGCTGCTGCTGTTGTTGAGGTGGCAACTGATTCTGAACTTGATTAGGATCTTGTGTCTCTGGATTACCACTGCCGCTCATGAGATGCATGCGCAGCACAGCCATCGCAGCATTTTCCAATGTCTCTGACAGCTGCACGTGCTGTTTTGAATGAGCTCGTAACGAGTCCTCGCGTACAAAACTAGACCCACAAACTTTACAGTTAAAGGTGGGTTTACACTTGGCTTTCTTTCCAACCTTCTTGGCACTGGGTTTTGGTTTTTTAACTGGAGGAGGGGGTGGTGCCCCTTGCATCTCCTCTGTGTGTTTCTTCTTTTGATGACTGATCACGTTGCTCATTTGGCGCGAAGTGTATGAACAGTAGGCACACTTGTGTGGCTTCTCGTTGGAATGCATAAGCTTATGGACACGTAATGAGCTGCTGTTGGCGCAGATGTACCCGCATTCTTCACATGTGGCCAGTTTAGCTCCAGAGTGGATCTTACGATGTTCACGCAGCATTTTGCGAGATGAAGTTTTGAAATCACATGCATCACACTTGAGTTGGTTTTCCGTTGAGTGGTTGATTCTTATATGACTTTTCAAATTGCCTGAATATATAAAAAATAATATATGAACATAGTGTAAAGTATATCCTGACCAATACATTCAACCCTGTGATAGACAATTTCTAGTCCATTAATAAATTGGGTAAAAAAACTCTTATTTCTTTTTCTTAATTTTTAAACCTGTCCATTTATTTTTATCATTATTATTTTTTTTTGTTATTCATTTTAATAAAACACTTCTCTTCTGCCCTAGCAAAAACCAAGCACTTTGCTACAACTTATTGTTCGTACTTTATTCCCCAATGACTCATGTTTGTACTTAGCAGCTGTCCGTCTTTCATCAAAACTACATACCAATTCTTTATACCATATTCTGGTCTAATAATCCATTTACCATACCCCCCTTAATCATTACATAGATATGGATTGCACATCTGGTAGAATCATCACCTCAAATATGTTTATACTATCTCGCCTTGTGTATATTCAAGCATTACAAACGTGCCTTTACTTTGTGTGGTCGTTAATAACATAGGAATTTGCATACAATTTCAGATATGCCTATTATTCACAATGTTATACCTACAAAAACTACATATTTCCATGCATGTGAATGCGTGCATATACCAGGGATTAGATTGCCGTTTAGTGAAAAAGTAAAAAAATATGGCGTGGGACCCCAATAATTCGGTTATCCAACGAAAATCAGAAAAAATCTTATCCCTGGTATATGCACTCACTAACAGCATACATATATCGTATCCTTCTTATCTTTATTTATGACATTCTTATAATTTCAGTATACCAGCTACAGCATGTCCAAGTTGATGTATGCTCATATTAAAGAACTAACATCCAACTCATGGAACAGCAGGGTAATTTTTTCTAATTTTTTTTTTTTTTTATTATTTTAAGTTTTTCTGGTTTCAGATTAATTTGCCAGAACAAAAAATGGTTTGAATGACAAAGTGTGAAAAAATTTAAACCTCTTTCTGACAATCTGATAACTTGACTTGATCCTCTGAAACAAAAGCAACTCTAGAAAGAGCCCAGAAAGTGAACCAATTCCATAATTTTACAACACAAACTAATACTAAGTCTTATGTATACGCGGCAATTGAATCTGCATCCATGGATGCACATCAGTTTTAAATTTAGACTGAAAGTATACAATATGATTTGTGTTAATGATTATCATTCCTCAATATGGATGAAATGTTGAAGATTCAAAAATTTTAATTCCATACCTTTAATACTGCATCTATATGTGCACCAGTCGCACTTGTACGGCTTCTCTCCAGTGTGAATTCGAATGTGCCGTTTCAGATCCGAGTTGATCTTGAACTTGGCATCGCAGATGGAACACTGGAAGGGCGCATCTCCCGTGTGCGTGCGTAGGTGAACTATCAGTTGACTGGAGTTACGACTAGCATACGGACATATCTGACACCTGAAACGCAAAGAAAATCCTTTTCTAGTAGCATATCAGTAATTCTAATAGAAAAACAGTATTTTAAGCAAGTCTTGTATCTTTTGGTATCAACTTGAGATAGAAATACAGTTTATATGTGTTTTCAATAACAAGCATACAAAAGCTTTATGAACATTTCTTATTATTATTTTCAAAAGTACTACCATTATGCAATGCAATTAAATCAATAAAACTGTACTCAAAGCTTTCCGACTTGACATGTTAAAAATCCAAAGGATTTCACAATTAAAATGATGACCATGTCACAAAAACTGAACAGATGAAACTGCAATGAATTCCACATAAACTTTGGTGGCCAGTTAATGTATACAAAGATATTTGAGTTAAAATTTTCCAAAAATTTCCGAAAGAAAATGCACTCTATTTTCAGCTATAAGAACAATTCTGAGGGCATCATACACATAAAGATCTTTACAGCCAATTGAATCCATCTAAGAAAGTAGAACAAAAAGGTCCGAGGAATAAAAATCTTTGTTCTAGATTTCAAAAGAACATACACAACAGCAGGAAAAGGAGGTAGCAGTAGTCTTCTGGCAGCACTTACTTAAAAGGCCTTTCATCTGTGTGAATTCTAATATGTTTCTTCAAACTGCTGCTATCTCCAGTACTGTATGTACCTGCGGACGAGAAAATAAACAGTATAACTGTTATAACTGACTAGAGGGGGAGGCACTTACTTATAAGGCCGATCATTTGAGTGAATTCTGGCATGACTTCGTACACTGCTGCTGTCCCAACTAGTGTAGGAACCTGAGGACGAGAAAAGAAACGACTAGAAACTTCTTTAAATATGGCAATAGTTTTCTTGAAACTTGAAACATATCAAGTTGCCTTGCTCTTTAGCCTTTGATACAGATTTCTTCCATTTTATAAATGAAATACTCAGGTCTTCTGGTCTGAGAGTGAACTAGTTGCAACAATGGCTTAACAGTGATTTTGTTTTTCTGTGGAAAAGAAATTTATGTCTCAGATACTGTTTATACAATGTCATAAGAAAATAATGACTTTTCTTTTTTGTTAGTCACACACTCGTATATTAAACCAAAATACAAACGCACGAAGAGAAAAGTTATTAATTTTTATGTAATTATTTAAAATGGATGGTTAGCAATAACAGTATAAGAATCAATCACTTTTTTCTTCATGTAATTATATTTTGATTCAGTAAACATATCCAACCAACTTATTGAAAGGACAGCATAACAAGCTGAAACTAAAGCAAAAAAAGGCACATTCTGATAAATATTTATCTCTTGAAAGATAATCAATTATTAAGCATATATTACTAAACAAACAGGATCATATCTACTTCAAGGAAATTTTGACCAATCATTTAGACAACAAAAACACAGGTTACAACTTGATTTTATGCAATATATATATATCACAATCAACTTTTAAAAGATTTTCAAATTTGTATCACCATTAAACAAATACAACATATGTTCAATACCTTAGTACATCAACACACTTACAGTACTGGCACTGAAATGGCTTCTCTCCATAGTGGGACCTCTCATGGATCCTCAGCTTATCTTTGCGGTTGAAGGACCTGTTACACTCCTCGCAGATGAAGGGTCGCTCGCCCGTGTGGATACGCGTGTGTCGTTNCGCGAAGTGTATGAACAGTAGGCACACTTGTGTGGCTTCTCGTTGGAATGCATAAGCTTGTGGACACGTAACGAGCTGCTGTTGGCGCAGATGTACCCGCATTCTTCACATGTGGCCAGTTTAGCTCCAGAGTGGATCTTACGATGTTCACGCAGCATTTTGCGAGATGAAGTTTTGAAATCACATGCATCACACTTGAGTTGGTTTTCCGTTGAGTGGTTGATTCTTATATGACTTTTCAAATTGCCTGAATATATAAAAAATAAAATATGAAATTTTTACATTATATTATATCTCAAAGTTAATACTCTTTTATGAAAAACTACAGTCAATTAACAAAGTTGAAGTTTGCACATAGTGTTAAGTATAGCCTGGCCAATACATTGAACCCTGTAATAGACAATTTCTAGTCCATTGATAAATTGGGTAAAAAAATTACCACCCCTTCAACAAACAAAAAAACTTTTTTTATTTCTTATTTATCTTATCATATTCTAATTTCTTTTTCTTAATTTTTAAACCTGTCCATTTATTTATATAATTATTTTTTTTTTGTTATTAATTTTAATAAAACACTTCTCTTCTGCCCTAGCAAAAACCAAGCACTTTGCTACAACTTATTGTTCGTACTTTTATCCCCCAATGACTCATGTTTGTACTCAGCAGCTGTCCGTCTTTCATCTAAACTACACACCAATTCTTTATACCATATTCTGGTCTAATAATCCATTTACCATACCCCCCTTAATCATTACACAGATATGGATTGCACATCTGGTAGAAGCATCACCTCAAATATGTTTATACTATCTCGCCTTGTGTATATTCAAGCATTACAAACGTGCCTTTACTCTGTGCGGTCGTTAATAACATAGGAATTTGCATACAATTTCAGATACGCCTATTATTCACAATGTTATACCTACAAAAACTACATATTTCCATGCATGTGAATGCGTGCATATACTGGGGATTAGATTGCCGTTTAGTGAAAAAGCCAGAAAAAATGGTGTAGGGCCCTAGACCAATGACATTTTTGGCTCCTAATAAGTCGGAAATCCACCAAAAGTCGGAAAAATATCTTATCCCTGGTATACGCACTCACTACGGCTGACATATATCATATCCTTCTTATCTTTATTTATGACATTCTTATAATTTCAGTATACCAGCTACAGCGTGTCCAAGTTGATGTATGCTCATATTAAAGAACTAACATCCAACTCATGGAACAGCAGGGTAATTTTTCTAATTTTTTTTTATTGTTTTAACTTTTTCTGGTTTCAGATTAATACGCCAGAACAAAAAATAGTTTGAATGACAAAGAGTGAAAAAATTAAAACCTCTTCCTGACAATCTGATAACTTGACTTGATCCTCTGAAACACAAGCAACTCTAGAAAGAGTCCAGAAAGTGAACCAATTCCATAATTTTACAACACAAACTAACACTAAGTCTTATCTATACGCGGCAATTGAATCTGCATCCATGGATGCACATCAGTTTTAAATTTAGACTGAAAGTATACAATATGATTTGTGTTAATGATTATCATTCCTCAATATGGATGAAATGTTGAAGATTCAAAAATTTTAATTCCATACCTTTAATACTGCATCTATACGTGCACCAGTCGCACTTGTATGGCTTCTCTCCAGTGTGAATTCGAATATGCCGTTTCAGATCCGAGTTGATCTTGAACTTGGCATCGCAGATGGAACACTGGAAGGGCGCATCTCCCGTGTGCGTGCGTAGGTGAACTATCAGTTGACTGGAGTTACGACTAGCATACGGACATATCTGACACCTGAAACGCAAAGAAAATCCTTTTTTAGTAGCATATCAGTATTTCTAATAGAAAAACAGTATTTTAAGCAAGTCTTGTATCTTTTGGTATCAACTTGAGATAGAAATACAGTTAATTTGTTTTCAATAACAAACATACAAAAGCTTTATGAACATTTGTTATTATTATTATCAAAAGTAGTATCATTATGCAATGCAATTAAATAAAACTGTACTCAAAGCTTTAGCACTTGACTTTTGTTAAAAATCCAAAGGATTTCACAATTAAAATAATGACAATGTCACAAAAACTGAACAGATGAAACTGCAATGAATTCCACATAAAATTTGGTGGCCAGTTAATGTATACAAAGATATTTGATTTAAAACTTCTCAAAATTTTCCGAAAGAAAATGCACTCTATTTTCAGCTATAAGAACAATTCTGAGGGCATCATACACATAAAGATCTTTACAGCCAATTGAATCCATCTAAGAAAATAGAACAAAAAGGTCCGAGGAATAAAAATCTTTGTTCTAGATTTCAAAAGAACATACACAACAGCAGGAAAAGGAGGTAGCAGTAGTCTTCTGTCAGCACTTACTTAAAAGGCCTTTCATCTGTGTGAATTCTAATATGTTTCTTCAAACTGCTGCTATCTCCAGTACTGTATGTACCTGCGGACGAGAAAATAAACAGCATAACTGTTATAACTGACTAGAGGGGGAGGCACTTACTTATAAGGCCGATCATTTGAGTGAATTCTGGCGTGACTTCTTACACTGCTGCTGTCCCAACTAGTGTAGGAACCTGAGAACGAGAAAAGAAACGACTAGAAACTTCTTTAAATATGGCGATAGTTTTCTTGAAACTTGAAACATATCCAGTTGCCTCGCTCTTTAGCCTTTGATACAGATTTCTTCTATTTTATAAATAAAATACCCAGGTTTTCTGGTCTGAGAGTGAACTAGTTGCAATAATGGCTTAACAGTGATTTTGTTTTTCTGTGGAAAAGAAATTTATGTCTCAGATACTGTTTATACAATGTCATAAGAAAATAATGACTTTTCTTTTTTGTTAGTCACACACTCATATATTAAACCAAAATACAAACGCACGAAGAGAAAAGTTATTAATTTTTATGTAATTATTTAAAATGGATGGTTAGCAATAACAGTATAAGAATCAATCACTTTTTTCTTCATGTAATTATATTTTGATTCAGTAAACATATCCAACCAACTTAATGAAAGGACAGCATAACAAGCTGAAACTAAAGCAAAAAAAAGGCACATTCTGATAAATATTTATCTCTTGAAAGATAATCAATTATTAAGCATATTTTACTAAACAAACAGGATCATATCTACTTCAAGGAAATTTTGACCAATCATTTAGACAACAAAAACACAGGTTACAACTTGATTTTATGCAATATATATATCACAATCAACTTTTAAAAGATTTTCAAATTTGTATCACCATTAAACAAATACAACATATGTTCAATACCTTAGCACATCAACACACTTACAGTACTGGCACTGAAATGGCTTCTCTCCATAGTGGGACCTCTCATGGATCCTCAGCTTATCTTTGCGGTTGAAGGACCTGTTACACTCCTCACAGATGAAGGGTCGCTCGCCCGTGTGGATACGCGTGTGTCGTTCCAGGTCTTTGTTATACTGGGTCTCGTAGCTACAGCCTTCATATTGGCACTTGAATTTCTTCTCTCCCCGCGGAATATATCCTCTCGGGCCTGCTGAGTGTAAAAAATAATGTGGGGTATTGGGAAAAAAAACCTTGAAATAAACACTGACATCAAGGGAATCAACCTCATGTGAAGGACACAATTAACCAAAATGCAAAACTTGTATTCATGACATATTGGGTTGTAACTTAGAGATATGGTGATCTTTTACTAATTCATATGTGAAATCTATTTCATAAAACACAATACAACATAATCACCGAAGACTTGTTTCTAACAACTTTTATATAATGAAAAAGACAGCAACTAGTACAGCTAGTGTTTTCAATTTAATTTACCACAGCACAATCAGAAATTAATAATTATTTAAAATGTCTGCTTTTCATTCAATTTCACAGCAAATTAATTTAAGTCTCAGTCTTACTTAAAACTTCTCACCACAGAAAAAATACAAAAATTTTACCTAGATTGGTCAGCCTGATGGGAGACCGAGACCTGTAAGGGATATTTGTCACAGTAACCCCTTCCTGTTTCTCACTATCATCACTTTCCTTTGGGGTGGGACTTGGGTCCCTTGGGGCCGGGGTTGCCAGGGTTGGTACCCCACCAGTGGTGTCAATGTTAATATCATCAGCGGTGCCAGGGTCCATGGCACCAGGGGTGCCAATCATTGCCGTGGGTGACGCCAGTGACGGGGAACCAGCAGACGGCAAAATGTTTGTCTCATTGTCATCATCATCGCCATCACTGTTATCATGACCATGGACACCATCACCACCCCCCTCACCACTGCTATTCCTTAACTCATTCCTTTTCTCCTCTCTCTTTTTCTCTGCTGCAGATTGTTCTACTGGCTGTGTCACTTTGGATGGTGATACAGAGGTGTTGACAGGCTTGGAGGTTGTGGGCGTGGTGCTGGTTTTCGAGACTTGTGGGATGGTGCCGGACTGCGCCATTGCCAGCATGGACTTCTGCAGACGACTCAGCAGGACTGGACATCCTTGGGTTTTGTGGCGTATAAATGTCTCGATGTTGACAAACTCTTCTCGACAACCTCCACAGATATGGATGTCATCCAGAAGAACGGTGTTCGTACCTGAAGGAAAATCATTATGATGATAGGATAGGCTTATTGTTAACTGGCACAATAACTTCAAAGCAAAAGCTTTCATATGCTTAAGTACTTCTATACTTCATTGATTCATTTTTGGAATAAACAATGAAAAATATATCTTACTTAAAACATTCCATTGCTAAGCAACGAAAATTATTTTTCACAAATGGTCCCCAAATCTTTGTTCAAAGACATATTCACAACAAAACCACATCATAGCTCTTCTCAAACACAATTTGGAATAAAAACTGAGGAGATAAAAGATAAAACAGCAATTTCCTTGATGCATGTCCTTCAAAATTTTACACAACATCTTTTTATTATTATTATTTATTTATTAATTTTTATTTATTATTCATTTATTTATTTAATTATTTATTTACTTTGTGGGGGGAGGGGGATAGACCCCAGCCTTGCTCAAACAATCAAATGTTATTTGTTTGTCTGGTAGCCACACATTAAATTTAGGTAAGTTTCTAAACAACATGTTTATGTATTTTGTAAATTTATCCCTTCTAAAAAACCATATACAAAATGCAAACTGGTACAGTAACGCATGCATACATATGTAGCATGCAACTACAGATCTAGATGTACAGTGAGTCTTCTTGCTTATAATTAGCATAATCCTAACGCCATTATTGCTGCAATATTAAAAAAAAATTCATCACCTTAAAAAATCACAGCGCAATGAAATCATGAATAATCATACTGCTGTAGCACTTAGGGTATTAAAAAAAAGCTGATCACGTGACGTTCTCACACTACATGTTCGTGGAAATTAAAGTTATCGAAGCTTTGAAGTGGAACCACTTTATTGTGTAACGTTCCTATCTTAACCTTAACGCGGTGGTCTTCGGTGACAATCACGTGTGACTGTTTATATAGTATCCGGGGCCTTGCGCCTTACCACCGTGCTGCTCTTCCTGGCCCCTCCCGGCCCCGTACCGCGTAGACACAATGGCCAACACATTTACAATCAAAATATATCAACAAAGAGGGGATTCTATGCAAATGTATTTATCGTACACTTACCTCCGGCGTTCATTTTTCGAACGCCTGGGTTTTTGTGAAAATCGACGTTTTGTAGGATGAACGGCGAGCCGATAAAACTTTGACCTTGAATTGAATCCCAGGTTCCAAACCAATATGGACGACCAAGATCAATAATGTTGTGCGCAAGCGCAGCTAAGCTGCCGGCAGAGGGCAGCAGGTGCTGGTATCGTTATCATAACTCATGTTGTGGCTCCAAGATGTAAAGATGTGCCGATAAACGGGTGGAGGTGACAGTTAAAGTGCAAACAATGCATAGAAAACGTTTACTTGAGAAAAGAATATGTGGAAAAGGGAGAGTTTGATTTTGGGAGAAATCGGTGGGAGGGTCTGAGACATTTAAGACAGAGACCATAGATCTACATCGATTGTGGATAACGAATGTTTATTTTCTTATTGTAAAGCTGGATATAACATAGGTGTTGTCTAGTGTGCGATATGCCGTTCAAGGGCCTAGTAATATTGTAATGTTGGAGTCTTCTAAGTATAAAGATTACCTCACTGGCGATTGTTTTTGCCCGTGAAGCTAAGCAAGGCAACGCGTACTTATTAGAATTCATGTAGGTAGGCCTACCGGTATATGTCGTGGATTAAATCTTCTTCTTACTATTTTTTTTTCTTTTTTTTCTTCCTTTGACTTTAATCCAATGAGCAATTTTTCTCTGCAGGTTCTAGGGCGGACCTTATGCTTGTTAAAAAAAAAACGGTTATACCACCACTACAACATAAGGCAATCGTTTGGCGCGAAGCACAGAGAAAAAAAAATTTAGCTGTGATCATTTGTAAATATTCATTTAAAAAATTCAAGAAATGTATAAATGCATCAAAGAGATCAATCGAATCAAGACATTTTCCTTATGGGGTGGACGAGAAATGTACTGGATGATCGTCATCGGCAAGGTGAATAAAATTTATGTATAAAACGAAGCGAGCAATTTTTATTGACTAATATACTAGTAATATAAATTATGTACATTTTGTTTTCATTTAAGGTGCAATTGTTGCGTAAAAAATATCAAACCTTCAGATCACACACGGTAAGCATGCAATGGCGACAAGTGGTAGATACTTTTGTGCCCCTTTTTCTCCATTTTAATATTTTATAATCAAAACCAAGCAATGTTTTGTGATCGAGTAGAATTAAATGAGGCAATGCTTTAAAAGTCAGATATATTCTGTTGAAATTTTCACAGGAACAAAACGCAACCGGTTGAACAGAGAAGAGCGGTTGAGTATGAATGTGTTAGAGAGGATTGCCGAATACTGATTCTGATTTTGACCACTTAACGAACTTTTTCACCCTGATAAACACTTGCAAAAAAGTAAGATTGAAAAAAAATCATAAATACAAAAGAAAAGCTCACAAAATATGAAGTACAAAAATATGAAGTACAAAAGTTCACTAAATACCTTTTTAACGTGAGTGTAATGAATGAGAGTTTCGAGAAGTAGACAAATAAGGTATTAACGCAACTTGCAAAGCCTGCACACTACAAAAAAATTACAATAAGAACATTCGTTTTAAAAGAGATTCCTTCCTAATATTTATAATGGCAGTGCAACTTAAGGTGTTTATTTTTACTCAGACGTTTATGTTATGTGGTCTCTGTTCCAGTTTTTCCCCCAGCTGATCCCAAAACAACTGCTGGCCGTTTGCATCTTCCGTCCACTCCAAAAATTCCCCTCTTTCCAGACGCTGTCGAAGAACCTTCGGGATTTTGCCATTTGGATTTAGACCCTTCAAAACGAGAATCATTTCGTACCGTTGCGGTCGTTCTACGGAAGATTCATAGACGATCTGCTCCAGCTCAAATTGGACGCAGCGAGGATCACCGATGTAAGCGTCGGAAAGGACCACGATGGCTTTCCGCGTGCACTCAATGGCTTCCACCACGCTTTCCAACTCCGATTTGTCCGGCAAAAAGTTGAGGTCGCAGACAAGATTAAAGCGCCCGGCGTTGGGAGGTCGGGAGTCCATTCGTGCTAGCAGTTCTACTGCCACCCATTCTCTGTCTGCATCGACGCAGAATGAAACAAATGCATCCGACACGATGTCATCCCCTTCCACTCGCTCGTAACCATGGGGCACATCACGCTTGAGGGCGAGACGTTTGAAGCGGTAATATCTTAGCTTTAGGAACCAGCGCCACCTGTACAAGGAAATAAAAACGACAACGAGAAGTGCCAACGTTCCGCCAACGGCCGAAGCCAGGTAGATTGGCCAACGATTAACGCAATCAATCGCATCCGGATCAAACTGCAATAAGGGCATACCTCGGCGTTCCGCTGGAGTATTACATGTGTAAACGTCCAATTGAGAAAGCGTGATGTTGGTTTGATTGATCCAACGTCGAAACCACACAAGATCACAAGTGCAAGCAAACGGACTTCCACTGAGGTCCAGCGTCTGGAGCCTCCCCTCCAAACCTCCTATGGATGATGAATTAACCAATGAGATCATGTTTTGACTGAGGTTCAGAGCACGCAGGGATGTCATTGGCGCAAAGAGTTGAGAAGTGAAGAACGAGACTTGATTATCGCTGAGAGACAGATTTTTTACCGACGTCAGATTCTGAAACTGAGCAGGCCACAGCTGACTGATGCGATTTCTTTCCAACGTCAAATTCTCCAACTTATACAAATTCTTGAAGAGCATTCCGTTTGGGTCATTCTTGAAAACGTATCCTAGTTCATTATCACTTAGGAAAAGAATCTTCAGTTTGGAAGTACCCTTGAATAAGTCTAGGGGGATCGAAGACCTCCCAATGTAATTCTTTGACATGTCGAGAAATTGTAAAGCCGACGACGAAGAGAATATGTCTGTCTGGATTAAGCCGATCCTATTGTCGTTCAGTTTCAATGTTTTGAGTTTATGAAGCATGCCGAAGACGGATTTGCCAATGGACGAAATGCGATTTTCAGATAGGTCTAATGTTTTAATTTTTTCTAACCCAGCAAAAGAATTTGTTGGTATCCTCTCAACTCCGCTTTTCCTTAGACGAAGCGTCTCTATGTTTCGCATACCAGCGAACTGAAAATCTTTAAAATTGATGATCTGATTTTCGCTGAGATCTAATATACGTAGACTATTCGGCAGATTTTGTGGCACGTAAGAGAGGAAGTTCTCATTCAAACGAAGTTCTTTCAACTTTGCCATGCCAGCAAAAACAGTTTGTTCAATGTCTCGGATCTGACAGGAGCTGGCATCTATGTAATCGGCGTTTCTCACGTGACTAAAGAGCCTCGGCTCGAGCTGGTGGACGGAGTTACAGTACATTTTTAGTTTCAGTAAAGGAGTTGAATTCAGGTATTGGAATGTATCACTGTTCATGACGCCACCAAAGGAAAGCGCTGGGATGTCTAATGACGTCAGCTGCTTGGACTGACGTAACCCGAAGAGCCCGTCTCTTAGAGAAGTTGACGACAACGGGTTATGCCCAAGCGATAAGGATACGAGTGTGTCTGCAATGGGTTCCAAGCTAAGCTTCCCGATCTGAGCTATTTGGTTCCTGGCAAGATATAACTTTGCCACTTTGGATTGACGCAAGGACTTCAAGTCCCCGTCTGCAAGACGAGTTATCTTGTTGTTACTCAACGTTATTCGTGTAAGATTCAACAGCTTCCCAAAACCCTCAGGGAAAGAAGCGTTCGACAACTCATTGGTGTCTATGACGAAGGACACCAAAGCGCGCAGACGACCAAGATCCGGGATTGCTGTCAGTTCATTACCCCCCAGGTGAAGCATTTGGACGTTTTGTAACCCTTGGAGTGACGTGGCATTGAAATCCTTCAGGACGTTCGAAGTTAGATATAAATCAGTGATGTTAGTCGGTTCCTTGAATGTGCCAGGTGCGATTTTGTTGATTTTACAATTACTCAGGTACAGGACTCGAAGATGGATTAAACCCTTGAACGCGTCTGCCTGGATGTCGGTTAGAGTATTATGGTCCAGTCGAAGCTCTTGGACGCTGACGGGTATTCCCGAGGGAATCTCCGAGAGGCCACGATTGCGACAGTCGACGATTTGGTAGTTATTCTTGCAATGGCACTTGTTTGGGCAGGTCTGTCCATTCGATTTTGAGGCACAGACTATGGCAAGAATTATTAACGCACAGAAAAATGGGATCTTGTATCGAACCATTCTGCTGGATAGCAGTTAGCAGGTGTAGGGCCTATACTATGATGTCTTCCGAGGGTAATTGACAGCTACTGAAAAAAAAGAGAGATGAAAGATGTATTGAGAATACAATTGAGAAGCGAACTGTCCGTGCACGTTATGTAGTGCAAATTAAGGTAAGGGATAGGGGGGTAAGTCATCCCTACACAGGGGCGGATTGAGGCCGTCTTCTGGGTCTTCCGGAAGACGGTCAGATTTTCAAGTTTACATTAACAGGTATCTTATTTTTTTCTGTCGGAAGACGGTCAGAAATGGAGGATGGATCAACAAAGATAATTTGGAAAACTGTCAGAAAATATCTCTGGATCCGCCCCTGCTACACGGACTTATTGACTCGAAATTTTTTACCACCTTAACATTTTATAAACTGTCAAAGGTGGAGTGGGGGTTATGTAAATTTTATCAAGTGTCACTCATTCATGAGTCATTCATGTTTCGGAAAGAATGAAAACTGAGGAAATACAGTCGCTTAGTAGCCACGTGCCAAACTGTCGTGGGCGCCTTTTGTTATACTATATGACACACTGTCACAAAAAATGCATTGATGTTAATAAGCTTTCGTTTTCATTGAGAATATTGCCGATGAAAACATTTTGCACTTCATGTTGCCTTTTGTTTGAAGTATTTACATACCTTTGTGTATAATAACAAAAACAATCATGTGACGGAAAACATACAGCTTTCATGGTTCAGAAATCATGTGAATTAACCATTTAATCTAATCAGCTGATTTATCACACGCCCGTGACTATGGAAGAGAGATTAAATTTTCCCCGTGGGTGGGGATATCAAAATGGGCTGCATCTGTGGTGCCTTTTTTGGTTACACATGTATATCAACATATCGCTTCAGATACATCCAGACGGATATATTATCTCTTCAAAGATTTTTATATGTATATACGAGTGAATTAAGTATGCTAAAATAAAATTAAATTACATTACATTACATTACATTACATTTTAAAAATAAAAAAGAACGCAGTGTAAAAAAAAACTCAAACACTAAATCTAGACATAACATAAGGCGAGGAAAAGTATATAAAGATAAGAGATCGCGCTTCATTTCATAAGTCTGCATCAACAGGCTGAGTACTTCACACGATTTTAGAGTATTATAGGTTAGGCTTTAGATAAGCCCGCTAAACTAAGAGAGCCGAAATATATCGTTTCCCTCCAAACCAGTCGTCCAATGTTCTTTCCCAGTAGTTGAAACATATTTCCCCAATAATACATTGCAATTTTCCTCACATGCAGTTTCACCGTCGTATGAAACATTAAAATGAATAGGCCCTATTGATCGAGTCAATAACCATACAGCGGTTTTAGACTGTATAAATATATCTTGCCGTCTGGTAGACATGCATGTATGTATGTATGTATGTATGTATGACCTATTTAAACGAAGTACTCTCACCTGTCTTTTAAAAACGTGCTGGCCCGATCATATAATAGCGGTTATCAGATGTTCACAGGCGAGGACGGTCTATATCAGGACTGTGCACCTCAGTCGAATAAAATGCATTGACCTTTGCGGTACCGGTCCAATCTTATGCGCGCAGGTGTGCTTTTTTAACTGGAAATTTTCTGCGTCTATTTTTAGTTCAGGTGACGCTGTCATTGTTTGCTTAGTTGTAGGCCTACTGACGCTGCGTACATCGAGTGCATCTATGAGATGTAGTGGGCGGTTTCTTTTTTTTTTTTTTTTTTTTCTTTTTCAAAATAAAGGGAGTTTGTGTCAATCGAAATGGTATATGGCAAATATTTTGCCACAAAATTTTGCGATCGAGAATCGTTATGTGACTTTAATATATCATTGAAAACAATAAGACTTTATTTTGTCGAATAACACATGGGAAATTATGCATGGAGGCTCAAGATGAGAAAACCAGTTAATACGGGAAGGGGAACTTAAACGGGAACCTAGTAATCTAGGAAAAGAAGGTTTGGGTACCGTTTCAAATAAAGGAGTGAAGTGAAATTATATTAACGTTGTGCATAAACAAGAAAGGGGCAATTAAAATCTGTTTTATGGAGCATTTCGCACCTATAAATCGCTAGCCATGCTTTTAAAACACGGAATGGAGAATCCTTGTGTGAATGAGCTCGCACGGCAGATTTGAGAGAGAGAGAGAGAGAGAGAGAGAGAGAGAACTTATGCGGTCTCGAGTTGTTACACACATTAATAAAGAGAAACAAATCATACTCAGTACAAAGGTTTGTTCTTTTATTGACTCTGGCTGTGGTATCAGCCATTCGGCATATGTTGCTATAAATGGCATGTGCGTAGATCACAAATATAGAAAATGAGAAACAATTGACATTTGGCAACATCAGAACAGAAACATTATGAGTTCACTCAAAAATCCAATGCTTCGAATTCAGTCATAGATGACGGAGCATCTTTTGTAACGTCACACGGTGGGTTGATTCGTGTTGCAGTATAGTACAGTCGTGGTGACGTCACTTCATCCTCAGTGACGTCACAGTGATGCACAGGAGCTGGCACTACAAAGAAGTGATTGGGTGGGAAAGCGTCGGCCATGTATCAAAAACATTAAAAAACAAGTGAATTTACGTGGTGGGACTTCGCTCTCTAATATTTACTTGTTATCACTCTAGCGCTTTTAGCATAAACTTGTTGTTTTGTTGTTGTTTTAAGTAAACAATTAAAACATTTAAATATGAATACATGTAATCATTTTCTCAAGCAAAATTGTTTCTTTTGTTGACATGCACTCTACGTGGACAGAAACAGCTTTAAAAACTCAATGATTTCACTACATGTCTACTGTTATGTTAAATGTCTCCTAAACAGCCGTTTTAGGTCTTATTCTGGTGGGTTTAAGTTTGATCACAGTCCTGCGTTGCCCAGCCGACCTAACCCTCCCAGATGGACCGTTTTCCGTTAATGAATCTCTCCTCTGTGAGAAATAAGTCTTCCCTGGGATAATAGCGTTTCTGCCTCGTGGTCTTCTCTTTCCCGTGCTTGGTCGTGGAGGGGGTAAATTGGGGTCGATACCGAGTTTGTTAAATTCCCCAACTAACGAGGCGCTAATGGGCGTCTGCGGTCTTAAATCCTTTGGTCGAAGAGACGCCTGCCCCCGACTATAGGTGGCGTTGCCAGACTTCGGTCGACCAAGGACGACGTTGTTTGCGTTGATGTATTTTGCCGTGTTTGGCCTGCTGCACGGGTTGCAAGATTTCGGTCGTTGAGAAAGAGACGGTTTCTCTCCGTTGCCCAATTGGCCGCTCGACCGGCTGTGCGACTCGTACAGACTGTTAGCACACTGCCCGTCACAGTCCTTCTGCCGGCAACTAATGCACACATCCATGGCGTTGCGCTTTGTCAAGCAATCTCCGACACATGCCGGCTGCACACAGTCCATAACACAGCGTCGATCTCGCGCCTTCGCAGATTGTACGCGTTGTACGGACGACATCCCTCGTGTAAGGTTCGTAACGCTATTCCTCTGTCTGGTGAGCTGGGACGCGTTCCTTTGATTTCTCTCCCTTTTCTCTTCCTCCCAGTCCTCCGTGTCGATTTGATGGCGTTCCATTTCAATGAGACGGTCTACCATATTTTCTTCGTATTTATGAGTCGGTCGTTTTTTCGTCATGTCCCTCCAGTCGAGCTTGTCATCCGAACCTTCTTCCCGAAATATCATTGTCTCTACCAGATCCCTCCAATCCATTTTCTCAAACCCACCAGTAAGCGGGTACTTGAAGTCGTAAACAGGAATATCCACGTTGTCAGCGTCAAAATCAAATTTACTAATATCTCGCCTTCCGTCGGGTTCGTAAACAGAGTCTAAATGTTCGGGCCGAAGATTCATGGTCGGTGCTTTTCGGCTTTTATCGACGTCCGGTTCTTTTATCCGTTCGTCGTCCGAGATGTCGCTGTCGCGTCCACTGGTGTCAATGCCGCTAGTATCATCCGGGTCTTTCATATCTTTAATCTTTGACCCGCCAACGCCTAAAACTTGGAATGATTTTTCTCCATAAAATGGAGGAGATCTTTTGGCAGTTTCGTTTCCTAGTTCGTACATAACATTCGGAGTAAGTCTATCGTAAGCGTTGGTGGAGGTTTCCCCCATGTGCTGAACTGACTGTGAGATCGTAAGTGGCGCTGACTGAGCGCGTCTTCTCGCCCTGAGTCCCTGAGTTTTTTGGAAACGAGACGCTGGTCGTCTGAAAAAGAAAGTTTGCTTATTCAATAATGTGTATATACGGCAGACTGATCATAACTTAATGACATGAAAAACTTATCAACTTCCTTTCCCAACAAAAATCATTACATTTTACTGAGTGAAAGACTGTTACTATTGTGTGGAATTTTTTAATAACAGGGAAGAAGCAGTGTTGTGCAATAAGGTCATTTTCTTCATCTCTTCATTTATAGGAGGTGTTTGGGAATGTTATAATCCTACCGTAAAAAGCATGCGGCTGAGTGTGCAATATTTTAATACAGAAGCTTTTATAGGTGTGCAATACATACAACTATGACAAATTAGTGAGTCTAAAAAAGAAAACAAGAAGAACCCCATCTGAATGACAAACCCGACTAGGCCTACTTCATCAAAATAATATAAAAAACATGCATTGATTTGAAAAGAATGAAAGCAAAGAAATGTAAATCACGTCAACAGAATAAATCTGATTGTTTGAAATAATATTAGAAAGGAATCAAAATTATTCAGAATCCTGAAAAAGAAATTATTATTGTCCCCAAGCAATATTCAATCAAAACCACAATATAAAGCACCGGATTAAAGCACTCTGCATCCTGCAAACAAAAGGTACACAGCAAAGGTGAACACGAGAGATATAAATAAGCCAATCATACACAGCATTTAGTGTCATGTGATCAGTTTCCATGGCGTCATCCTGTCTATCGGCGTGAAGAGACTTTGTGATCGGCAGATTATCAAACAAAAGTTGTGCTTCGCGGAATGACCGCCTTTTCACGGGAGAAGGAACACGTGAGCAACCTTTCGGTGGCTGTCTGAAAAGTGAGGTGAAATTCAAAGAAACGCAATCGTGAAAACTTTTAGTTGTGCACGTGCCATTCAAATCCCTGCCAGTGTCTGACAATGTGTTCCACTTTCAATGCATCCAATAAATAATTATTCAAGCAAATTCCTTATTTTCTTACATGAAAATAAATTGGGCATCACTTTTTAATGCAAATATGGCACTTTAAACAACTGTGTTAGTATTCTTGATACGGTTTGTTATAACAAATAGTGCACAATAAAAGCACATTGTGTAGGCTACGCCATTCCAGTAAACTCTTACAAACTTCTCAAATAAATATCACCACCGAAAATTTTACTAAAAACATCCTATTAAGTCCACTTGTGTTGGTCAGGCTCGCTGATGTGCATGTGTAATGCTCAAAAGAAAATAAAAACAATCCAATTGCATAACATTTCTACTGTATACATACAATAATAAAACAAACGTTCCGTATACTTACTTATGGCAGTCTACCACACCGTCAGCCTCCACTGCCGTCTCCACGACATAACTAACTGGGCGACATCGCAAGTACGGGGCGTCTCGAGGGTCCTCGCGCTGGTACGGCACCCACTTCTTGTTCTTAAATGCTTTGAGGCTGGCAGCTAGCTGGCTACGGTAGACAAGCGGCACATTTTCACCGTAGGAATTGCAGTAAAAACGCTGAAACCGAGAAAAGAATATCGTGAATACCTCTTTGAACAATTGGGGTTACAATACGCCTACACCTAGGTTAAGTCACCTGCAAGCTGCCAGTGTGAAAAACGGTGCAATTTGCTTGATCTTACCTTTTCTACTTAAGCTGCATGTAGTCGCCTTGGCTGAGTCCTCCCTCTCTCTCTCTCTCTCTGTCTCTCTCTCTCTCAAATACACTGGGTAAAACACACACTCATTATCCCTAAAAGCACTTGTCACAGTATGGCGTCTATCACCCGGTAAGTGATACAGTTCTGTACTTTGAAGTCACACTGCACAGGGCAAAGTCGTAATAAGATCTAAGATGATGAGCTACACCGTGGGATCGATAGGTCTTGCTTGCATACGTCTCTATATTATGTCTTGAAAAGATCAATAGTTTTCCCTGAGGGACGTTGAAATATCTCCAAGTACCTTTTGTGTTTCGAAATATCTCCAAGTACCTTTTGTGTTTCGTTTTAACCACGGTCCACTGGTGATTGGTTTATAATTAATATTAAGAACGGTTAATGACGAGGGATCTCCATCTAAACCAACTGAGAATTACTTGGAGATGTAAAAAGTCTGTGAGGGGGAGATAAGAGGAAGAGGTTTAAGCTACCATGCTAGAGCACCCTGGGTTTTTGAGATCACTGGAAACGAGAGTCGTGCTGTTTATAGAGGGGCGAGTTCCCAGTGACCGCTGACACTCAGGGTGCTAGCGTGGCTGCTGCTTTAATTCAGAGGAGTCAGAGACATGGAGTCAAATTTCAGAAGTATAACGAGTATACAAATATCTCAAAAATCCTTACTACAAATGTCAGAAGTATAGGCCTAACGAGTATTCAGATATCTTAAAAATTACATTTGCTCTTCTCAATCCTTTACACTGATTTCGTGTCTTTTGTGACCAGAAGTGGATAGTCCAGGGCTTAAGTAATGTGTACTACAGTTTCAGACAAGTGAGATAAGCGATTTGTACCATGTCAGGTATTTTCTGGTAGAAAGTTTCTGCGCTGTTGGTCACCTTTGTACGACAATGCACGTGAATGCACAGGTAATATACTAATTGGTGTCCGTGACTCGGTTTAATGCTCCTCTCCTCCGAATCAATACCAATAATAGCTCTACGAAAACAACTACGACAGGCCTACAAAACCAACATTGACCAAACAAGTTGTGCACTGGAAAGCTGTGTGCAAAAGACCGTGATATCATCCTCACCAATACTATACTACATACAGCAGACGGTGGGCCTACAACGCAGACAATGTAGTAGGACTCAAGAAAAACGTATGAGGTCATTTCCCAAAAAGCACCCAGACACGGATTGGTCCTCTGTGTTTAAACTCATATATAACATTACCCATCGCCTTACTTTTTAAGTTGCTTATGTGCTTTGAATTGGACCAGTGTCGGCACATTAAATCAAGTGTATTAAAACGGAACTGGGTTAACGTAAAAATGATTAGATGAACCCCTTTAGTTACAACTGCCATTCAACACGATTTTAAGATTTACCTGCATATTGGCAGCTAGTGACTCGAGGTCGATATATCTGATTCAGTCGATTTCTTAAAATATCCGGATTTTTGAGAAAATTTTAGTTTTAATCGGAGCTTACCTGCCAGCTTGTCTCCCATTGCCAAGTAGCCATGATGTTCTTGGCGACAATTTTATTTTGGGGGAAACGGAGAAGAACATATTAATTTAAAATTCAGCATTACTATAACAAAGAGTTTTGTCATTTCTATTGACATTATGAGCAATTAGAAGTACTCAAGACTGGTAACTGATTTGAAAGAAATTAATGTTTTAGAACAAGAAATGTAAGTTGAATTCCCCCTACTCCTTCCCCCAAAAGAATACATCGCTATTTATTTTTACCCACAATTCCTTCAGTGGGTCGAGCCTGTGTACATATTATGTTTGTTCAGTAATCTAAACAATTTTTCACCGCTACCACAACAATATCCCTCTCGGGCAGCAAATAGGCGCTTTCACATGTTTCGCTTCGAACAATTGCAAAACCAACACATTTGAAACGTTTATACACCATGGGGACATTATTGGCCGATGTCTCCAACGCTTCGTTTAATCGCTCTAAACACTCTAAAGCCGCAAGTTCAGGCGAAAATAATACAAGTCTCTTATTCATGATTCGGGGCACAGTTTTGATAATTGTCTTAATAAAAGAAAGAGGTTAAAGCCTTCACATTTTAGTGCTTTTTAATTTCCTTGGCGGCTAACCCTATTTCGCTTTGATGAAAGCCAAGCATCGAACACGTCAGTCTCCTGTGCAAATTCAACGAAACATGCTCCTTCAAAGATTAATGGAGTCTTTAATTTACCCAATGGCTTATGGATTCTATATGTTATATTATTAAGCACGTTTGCACATGGATTTTGGCCGGGCAATATATCACACAACACACGGTAAACTCGCTGTTTTATTGGGGATCGATAACAGAATTACATAGTAACCGCATACAACAAGGGGTAGTGCCCGCCTATGCCAGCGTCTCCCAGCTCGTGAAATTTGGCTCTTAACAACAAAGTGTGGATACGTTTTTAATGCCTTTAAAACAGTATTCTTTAAAAATGGCATATTTGAATTGAGCATAAAGGAGGAATAAATCACGACACAAAAAGCAACAGGGGGACATCCAAGCCCGTTTTATGACAAAACCGCACGTCGTTCCTCGAACCAGCACGGTTGAAGTGGTGATTATTAAAATGCTAAGATCTTTGCACCCGTCATACATGTAGAATAGGTCCAAGCTTAGATCTATTACCTATTTACGATATCATTAACAATAGGATAGCAATTGAGAACAAAGGGTACCAATTGCCAACAAGGCATTAGGCACTGTGAATGCGTGGAGACGTCTGGAGTAAGCTTAATAATTCAACAGTTTTACTGTAGCAGTTGTGTAATATTTTCTAGAAAAAAATACCTATCCAAAAAGGGGACGTATGTACTGGTCTCATAATCGAACTCATGAACCTGCAATCTGTCATGGTCTGTTTATCTCAATACTGAAGTAATTCTCTACATGTATGGAGTCACACAGCACGTGGACTTTCTAGTTTATTGACACATTGTTTAAAAACAAAATCACTAATATCCGCTGAAAGTTCGTTGAGTTATAGACCTAATATTCGTATGGTTGCGAAAACGGTCATGTTTTCCAGTTCCGGTCCAGTTCTGGATCTTGACCATCACGTATTTACATGTACGTCACGCTAATTCTAACCTGTATGAATCCAATAGTACACTCTGTTACATGGAACCTCAGTTTCCTGATACTGGCCCAGAAAATTACTTGTAAGCTAGTTGCCTATCACGCCATTACTCTTTTCCGACTTATAATAATAAAATTTTCGAACCAACGCAAATAATTTCATTGCAATCAAAAAGCTTACCTTAAATCCGACTCCTCTGAATTTGTCTTCAGCGCCGTTGCTGCCTCCAACTTGTTCCGATAGTCTCCGGTACTCTGACTGTGGAGAAAGAAAAAATACATATCTTACAATACTACCACGCATATGCTGCCTTGGCTAATATATTATTAAAATAATAAGCGCCTTGTTAGATATCATATTTGGTTGTATTCCTGACACTATTTTTTTAGTTGCAGTAACATATATACTAGTGTCTATAGCAGCTTACGTAGATAATTCACTGTCTGTCTTGTATCTTTGACACAAGTTACACACCGAGATTCGTACCATAGCATCAACTGAATTCCCAACCTATAGCCCAAAAGGTACGTGCAAATAATCCGTTTTGCTTAAAAAAGGCAAGAAGACGGCACGCTCTTTAAGTCCTGCCTCCACTACCGGATATAAAGAACTATGATTTAGGCTCTTCTTTTATTTCTACCTAAAACACGCCATCATTTTTTGCTTTGTCTCAACAAAGACGTCAAACCCCGTGGGATCCATTACTCTCGCAACACAAAGCCATCCCGGCTGCATTCAATTAAAAATCTGGCTTTCAAAGGCAGCCTGATCAATCGACATCATATTACATTTCTGAAGTCGAGTGAAAAGCAGCGGAAAAAGCTAAATCAAAGTCATCATTTCATATTTTCCGTCTGTCAGCTGATGAATATCCTGCCTACTTACCAATCTTGGTGTTTCCTACGAGTGGAAACCAAGCTAAATGTTACACAAATCTAAGTGCAGCGTTCCCAATGTAAATGTTGCCAAAGTCCACTCTGACTGCCCGGTAATTTTCATAGAAAGAGTATTATTTGTACGAGGATTGTACCGTTCAATGATCTGTTTGATTCACAGTAACTGATAACGTAAAGAATTCCCGTAGTGGTACTACATATTGTGTACATCCATGCCTTTCGAGTACGAATGCAATACTCTTGACAATTTTGATAGAAAAACAAGCATGTGGACACGACGTCTCAGTATATTACATTCAAATCAACAGACAGAGAACAACGCCACAGAAAACGAGCTCCAATAATGATTGCAAAGTACGTCAACTCTCCTGGGTGAAATAATCGGTTTTGAGCTTGGTTTAGACTGCACGGGCATTAGTCGTAATATTTTTGTCTTGTAATCCCAAATCGATGCTGGGCAAGTATTCCGGTCCTTTTTACGATCGAATTTTGTATCCCGTTTTGTATCTAAGCCTCTGAAGAGAAATACGTGAAGCGAAAAAGGAAGAAGCATGGAAGACAAAAAGGCAAAAAAAGGAAGCATAAGAAGATTAAGATCAATATCTACAAAACAACGGGTAAAAATAGTGCAAGAAACACAAAAGATATTAGAACACCGACGAGCAGAAAAACAAATTGTTCGTTACAATTTACAGTATCAATCCAATCCGAAGAATTCGAGAAATTGTAAAAAATATATACAAGGCTAGACTTTTTTCGGATCAATTTTAGCGGCTATCCTGTTATAACCATTCAGGAACTGCAGAGATCGCTAGCTCTGAATTTACCCCAATATCGTGGACACTCACACTTTTGTATACCGATGAGACAGGAATCGTACTCTTAGGAATGGAAGTCCGGGGTCCCATATCTGATATGATAAGTTCAGGTTAGAATTAGTCGTACTATTGGTGTTATGTTATGGGACGCATGTCACATGCACAAAGTAATGAGGAACGGACCTACGGTTCCAAGCGGACTACCATTCCTGTCATATCGGTATTGTCTACGTGTTCAGACTCACCTGAGTCAGTTTTAAGTTTGCTGGATCTGAAAACAAAGAAAAAAAAGAATTGTTATTTCTGCGTACAAGTGATGTCTTTACGCAAGACAATGGAAATATTAAGTTTGGCTTTTACAAATAGTTTTGTTGTGTTGTGCAAATATAGCGCATTAGTCAATAATTCACTAAATAAAAGTTCGATGACCAACCTAAAGGGTCTTATTCTAATTAAATGATATTGTTTAAATACGTACTAACATACATAGAATCGATTTTGACACCAATGTGCTACATGCTTAAGGATGCAGACTAAGCTATATGTTGAAAAATTGTGACCGTGTCTCAAATCCCCACCCTAAATTTCAGAGGACGGTGGAAAGGACAAATCTCTACTTCATTGCATAGGAATTTCTCTGCCATTTCCAGAACAATGTTGACAGGCGGAGGCGAGTTCCCAGTGTCTTTTTGTAAAATTCTGGGTGAAAAACCTATACCCTACTTTGATGGGTATGGTATGCTGTCAGATTGATTTAATTTATGATAAGCTGTGAACTACTGAAAGATTGGATCCAATTTGTGAGGAGAAAACTATTTTAGTTGGTCGATGGCAGGCTGAAAGACATATATGCTTATTGAACAGAGGTGCAGGTTCCAGGTTTCATAAAAGGTGTTTAAATGCTTATCCCCCTTCAAGTTATCCTTTTATCCTTTTTTTTTCAATTTTAGAACCGTCTTAGTATCTTTAAACATGGTAACAATATTCAGTTTCAATCTACATTTGGGAAATAAGGACCATCATAAGTAGTGTTATTAAACTTTGTTTCACACCTGTTTCTTAAACTGTGAGTTCTATTCATGTACATCAGCAAATAACACTCCGGAAGAAGACTGCAACGCTTTAAGTGCTGTCGTTACGGCGTATCTCAGATATCTAAACCTGAAGAGGTAGACTAATTTAATGTTGGAGCAAAATCAACAGACACGAGGGGTCTTCATATAGACTCTGTACAATATCTATAGACACTGCTATCAGCTGACACAAAGATCGTTTTGACAGACACAGCGTTATTAGCATGGAATGATTTTATCACAGTGGAGGAATAAAATAATAAGGACATTAAAAAGGAGGGTTTAGTTGATGTTATTTTTCATCATTCTGAGATGACATTTTATTTTTATCTTTCTTTAAATTATTCTACAAGTATTTATTATTATCATTATTATTATTATTATCATTATTATTATTATTATTATAAGCATTGGTCTCTGCTTTGCCAAAGGTAATGAGAAGAAGTGACAGGCGAAGAAAACTTAACACGTGCATCTTTGCTCGCACGTGCATTTATCCTTGTATGTGACCTGTGCATGTGACCAGAAATTACACAAAATTCACAATAGTACCTGAATTACGATAACAT
The DNA here is from genome assembly GCF_001039355.2 of Lingula anatina. Next base: position 344,641 of record NW_019776080.1, on the reverse strand, counting down.
CCCTCGTTATAAGGGTGTAGGAACTGCAGCACTCACCTAACTCCAACTTATTCACTGGAACAGGCACTTTGTCCTCGTCCTCCTCGTCGTCACCAAGAGCAAACTTCACTTTGTATCTCTTCGACCTCTGACACTGGTCTTCGTTCAGGTCTGGGCTGGGGTCCAGCCCGTCTTGCTGGAGGGGGTAGTGCTGGCTAGCAATGTCGTCTGCTTCATTCCCGAGTTGTAAACTGCCGCGTCTCTTCCCTCGCAGTAACTCCCCGACATCTTGCACCCTGTAATTTTTGGACATGCGATAAAGAGTTAAAAGTGGATTATTTTGATATTCAAACCGTCCTGCGTTTTGGCATTTTCTGCGTTCTGACAAGCGTTTGTTTTTATCATGAAGAAACTGAGACGACATCGCCTGTAAATTTTGTTGGTGCGTCTCCAACCACTCGTTACTATTGAGGACAAGCTCGTCCAAGTCTATCGCCATTTCCCCCTCGTGCCGTGTGCGGGTTTGGTAGCCAGAATATCGATACGCTGTGGTCATTTTGACACTAGGGGTCATTGGTCACGGCGGAGAACGAGTGTCACGACAATCGTCACCGACCACGGTCACCATGCGTCAGTTGGAACGATTAATATTTAATTTCGCTGCCGATACCGGTTAATCTCCCAAGCTGCGTTGCTTAAGGTCTGAACTTAAAAGTCTACGCGATGAGTTGTAACTTAATCCGCGTTCAAGTCCTCACTGTGAAGCCCGCAGTGACAGCTATCTCCTTGTATGTCCTTAACAACGTTCAACAAGACACTTCCTATCCTAATATACAACTCCACAAGTTATATTGATCGCACTCCTACTAAAAGGCTCGGGGTCCCTGCTGTCAATATTTCTACATGAACCATGTTTGTGTACACAATCGCGTAAAATACGGGCAACAATGCATTGTTTGCTATTTACACGCTCCCCTCTCCATAATGATGGGATCGTTAATGAAAACATGCCGTTTCACATTAGTTAGCTTTGTTGGTTGGCTTTTGTGTATTTATAAATTCACTTACCCGAATCTTTTCGATGCTCGATAAGGGAGGGAAGAATTAACTGTGTTTAGACTCGGTGCGGTCCATAACTTTTTGTAGATGGTACTCAGTAAACCGTTATGGCCCTCCATTCACTCGAGCTCGGCATTCAACCCCGTGTTACTTCTTTTATGACAAGTCAGACGCCATATTGTAGTATTACCCCATACGTTATTTCAATTTTCTCGTCGGTTCTTTTGCTCCTGCTGTACTGCTCAACATTTGGTGCATTTGGGTCAGCGAGTCCTCTAGAGAACCGCTGAATTAGTTTTCGGGAATTTAATTCTGGCAAGAGCTCTCTCGCGGGTCCAAAGGCAAACTTGAAAAATTAAACCCGCGCTGCGATGGGCGATTATTATACGGGGAGGACGTGTCTTGAATTATAAGGAATCAAACTGTCAAACTAACAATACCGACATATAAATTGGCCCATAAAAGTATTAGGGTACTAAGCCCTTCCCTTGGTGACCTATTCAAATGAACACCCACTTAAGGCTTGCTTAGATGATGCAAAAGACATATCACCTAATAAAACGTCGTTGTAAGCAGTCCTTGACAAGGCATGAGCTACTGAATGATAAATCGAACAACATGATCGAAGTTGCCTTTATCCGATGAAATTTAATATGTCTCGGTGTTGTATCGACTTCTGGGACAAGATGTTATTACAACCTCCTGTTCAAACAAACGACAAATCTATCTCAACCGATATATTGGTAACAAGAGAGCAAAAGACTCGTGAATTACTGATAGTATTACGATGGAGCCGTAACCTGATCACAGGGCACTTCTTTTTGTTTAAACTCTCATTTTCATTAATTCCATCACAACCCCCTGGCCCCGTAACTCGAAAGCATCGCGCATTGCGACCGAGCGCAAGCGTCTCGATTCCATAACTCGCCCATACTCGCCCCATATAATACATTGTACTTAGCCTCTATCACCCCATTTCCATAGATTAGATCGACCTACTTTAGATCGACCTAACTCCCTGGGGGTTCACGCTAAATAGCTGTCAGCCGGGCGGACACGAAAGTTAATTACCCTCTTAAAGCTTGTAGTAGGCGGGACGGACATTTAAGTCGGATTATCTGAAAGTAATCTAGTGAGACTCCCCGCGGGGATAGATCGATCTAAAATCTATGGGAATAGAGCCTATCATGCAGGCCCGTAGCCAGGGTTTTGAAAAGGGGGGTTCTTTTTCTGAAAAAGTGGACCTTTTTCCAGCAAAACTTCATATACCTAGATCAAATTTTACCCAAAGTGGACCTTTTCTCAGCAAAAGGGGCGGTTCTTTCGAACCCCCCGAACCCCCCCTGGCTACGGGCCTGCTATGTGATATCCCTATTCGCAATACGCGATGCTTTCGAGTTACGGAGCCCTGTTGACAGCCGTTTGCACATTGCTCAGTTCTGCCCTCTACCAGGGCCACAGATTGAGTTTTCACATGATATTCCCAGATATGTCATTGATTAAATACATTGCCAATCTCTGTATTGAGGCGACAGGAAAATGTCCACATATTAATAAACTGCGACCCTGGTGGAGGGTAGCTCAGTCATGCCTTTACCCCGGAGTCCACTGTTTTATCTCCAGGATTTTAGGTAGGAGGGTTCGGGGGGGGGGGGGGGGGGTTAAAAGAACTACCCTTTTGGCCGCAAAACGCCTGCTCTGTATTGAAATTTAAAGAGGGCTATATCTGTTTTATGTCATTTCTCAAGTTTGGATCAACTAAAGGAATAAAAAGGTAGAATTTTTCAGATAAAAAATTGAAATTAATGGCCACGGGCCAATTCTCTTTCTCAAAACTAAGTCATGGAAATATCTTTTTATATCTACGTCACTGAATAACAGTTGAAAAGATTATCGTTATCCTGGGTAGAGCAAAATTAAGATTAATACCGTTCTGCGGGTACTCTGAATGTATCATTTCTATCAAGATTGGCTAAATAAGTCAACCTGATTCTACCTGCCTTAAACGCCATAATATGATGTCACAATACTTTTTTTAATTATAATATTTTATGCAGCAGAACATTCCACTATAATACATTTCAATGCAATTTAATATAAAATTCTTATAAGTTACAGTACTAAAAAAATACAAGCATTTGAAAATGAGGTCAAATAACATGATCTCGAAGTAAAAAGAGACAGGTAAATAAGCTAAGGGGATTTTTAGGCTATATAAATCTTGATTGTGGTAAAAATTAGGTGAAAACTCGATAATTAAGCAAATTTATGTTTATAATAAGACAGCATCCATTAATGGGTCTAAAGTTATAAGCTAACTTTCTATATTTTCCAACATTTGGGTGACTATAGACGAGCGTAGATGACGTGGTTCATTCTGAGATATAGGACATAAGTATAGGAGCAGACATGGCAGGCCCTCTATTAGCCCGAACCTTCAATACTTCGTACATTTAAGAAAAAATCTTGTTTTCTGGCGAAAGACCGGTTTTAATATTGCTGCCAATCTGTTGGACATATATGTGTAACCCACCGCTGACAAAATCACTCGGTTCACATATGTCAGGTTGGCGGGTGCGCAGCAGGACGCACGTCAAAACACATTTTCCTGTCAGATTCATTAAGATTAGTCTTGTATGTGAGTGCGCATATGCGTCTACCGTTCAAAAGTAAGACGGAGACTGTATAATGTATTGTGCCATATAACTTACTTGTGGCTGTAGAAACAACGATATCGATGTAATTGCATTAATTACGCAATTCAGATTATTATTTCCGTCAATTTCAATCGGTGCACAGTGTCACGTGTTTGCTTTATGAAATATTTACTTATGAACTACACATTCTCAAATCGTCGACTGTTATTCTAATATTGTTAATTAAGCGACTTCGGATTCTTGGCAATTAATAAAGCGTTATCAGATACAATGGCTATAAGAATTCCTTTTAATACCAAACAACAGACTGGCACAAAATAATGCATTTTAAAAACTGGCACAAAATAATGCATTTTGAAAGGAGGGAGGATCCACGCTTCGCCAAGAAAAAATGCCTGGTTAAACGGACTGATTAAACAAATTAAACTATAAAACAAATTATGTTATACCGAAGTTATGCCTACCATTCTTTATGCTGCTGTTTCTCAATCATCTCCGCTATGTCAGGTTTTCTGTGGATATTAACTTGCACTTTGAAATTGAATATATCCTCCAGAGTCACCAGGCCCTCCCGTTCGTCATTTCCCTGTCCCCCTGGGGCAGTGGCAGGGCGCTGGTACTTCCCCGTCTGTCTCCACATGACGTGACGTATTTAGATTACATTCATATAGGATATTTCAGCATCCAACGTTATGTTCAAGTTTTATCAGTCCGAAAAGGGCGGGTCTTTTCCCATAAAGGCTGTCCTTAGTATGACACCAATTTTGAAAAGTTAGAACAAACAGAGCAGTGATACATTTATAACTCTTCAAGTGTGGTTGAGATGGGTTCTTGAAGCCCGTCAACTTGACCCCAGCCGCGCCGAAAGTGCGTATTCCGTCGCCTTGATGTAGGTTTATCTGTAATGTAGGTCCGTTTCGGAATACTGTAAATACATAAACCTGTGTCTTTCCATCTGTTTACACTGGGAAATATCCAAGAATGGCTATGTTTGTTATTTAAAAAAAAATGCAACAAAAACGCTGAGATATTGTTGTTGACTTTAGATAACCATCAACCCGAGTGAGGAGAAATCGTTGATGCCAACAAAGCCTTTTTAACGCCATGAATATTAGATCCAATATTCGTATCTTTTCTTTCTGATTGAAATACAATGGCCATAGAAACGATATCGAATCAATATGAACGCAATGTGAAACGATAATTATGATATTTCAAACATAAAAAGGAACTTTCCAAGGCAACCGTTGTGTCTGGGTTGTATATTCCATTGTAAAATCTGATTATTAAAGTGTTTCTTAGCGATAATTCGTCCGTTGGATATTTACAATACAAAATCCTCTCTGATGTCAGATGTTAGATTTCGCGAAGATATTAAATCCAGAGGGGTCATAAAACCACGCACACCCTGCCCGATGGTCTTGCAAGCCCTTTGATGTCAGTTTTTGGTCGCGCACAACAACACCATCACGACGCAAAACCCACGTGTCAGACTGTATCCCGTGCACCTCGGATATGATATGAGCAACTTCATCAAAAGAAGGATCTATCGAGTGATATTATTAGTTATTTCATCGATCTGTCGCGCCAAAGAGTTGACGAAGGGATGTGATCTCGCTCCAGAAGCACCACACAAAGAGAAGATGTCAATACCAGGTGGGGGCCTCTGCTCGTTACTAATTGTATTTTCGATGACTTATCGTTGATTCGATATCACTAGGTGCGTTCACACCACACAGAGTGTAGACAGTATATCCTCCTGGCATCCCGTAATATTTAACTGGATGGGTGGTCTCAAACACTTATATATCCAGACAGAGTATCTGAAGGTTTTTAAACTACCAGTGTGCATAAATTTGACATTTTTAACTAGCTTTGAATCGATCTAAATACCGCACGGCCTGGCGGATTGAATGTACAGTCGATTGCAATCATGCCGACAAGCACAAAGCGTGCAGTGCAATCAATTGGTGGGAGCTATTATTGGAGGAAAGAAGCGTCTCACAAATGGACTAGAGCTGTACCGAGTCAGAACCCATCGTAATTCAAATTGATTTACGACAGGTGTTAGTAACCCAAGCGTGAATGTGACCAGTCTCTAGTTAACCTGGTGGATGCTTTGACACCTGTGTATTTGGCACCTGTGCATTTGTTACTGTTCACAGATCGAATTATCCATTTGATAGTATAATTGCGTCAGGTCATGTGGACGTAATCGTTTCTTTTTTTTAAACATATTTAAACAACTTTAACTTTCGTTTTTTATCTCCAATACCTCGGCATTTATAGATGTTATTTGCATGAATCGATGTTTGAGTCTTGGAACATTTCTAGTGAGTTAGATGACCTTTAGCAAAGCTCATGATTAGGCCTAAAGATCAATTACGGGGACGAACAGGCACTTAAGGTTTGGGAAATTACGAGGAAATTGGAAGGTTTCCACGAGGAGGGGCCCTAATCTTCAGTCATGGAAGGGTCCCTTTGACGTGCCTGCCTGGTGGGGTCTTCCTTCCTTTTTTATTTATTTGTTTGTTTGTTTATTTCTTTATTGCGTCTTTAAACTAGAAATACATGTCGTTAGTTTAAATGATTGAAATCAGTTCTTATAATGGACTGAGGGTGTTTGACCGGAAAATAGTGGACGGCCAACTCTTTTACCTAACAATGAAGATGAAAAGACAATTCACACACTTTTAAAAGATGGTTACTACATCTTTTTAAGGTGAAATTGGTGGCGAAGTTAAGGTGTTTGGTTGTGAAAAATTAAGCTGTGGCTCTGGTAGAGGATATACCCTTACAGGGTTGCTACTTAATATGAAATATTTTTTATCTTTGTTATTTTTGAATGCTGATTAATTTTTTTTTTGGCTTGAGTTATTAAAAAAGTATGTCACTGAGTGATAATAACATCCAGTCTTCTGTTGTGAGATATTTTGGTCAATGATAACAAATCTGACATAAGATGCCGTTCAAAAGAAAGGAACACCCCCAGAAAACCATATCAACAGTTTGGTGTCAGTATAAACTTTAAGATAAGATATTAAAGAAAATGATAGCCTCCGGACAGTGATATGTTACACAGTCAAAGAACTCACTACAGTAAATCATGAAAAGTCAGTAATTGCGGGTATGACCTCCAGCTGCCGCTTGCAGCGCCCTCATCCAACATGGCGTACCCTGTGACACGTTTTTTAGAGTTTGGGTGGGGATATAATTCCACGTAGTGATATTTGCCTGTCGCAGTTCATCACTATTTACCGACCGAGGACCATAGCTATTAATTCTGTGAGTTACTTCCGCCCACAGATTTTCAAATTGGTTCATATCTGGAGAGTTTGCAGGCCAGGGCAGTTGCTGAACCCATTGGTTTTGAAGAAAAACAGTGATTCTGCGGCCTCGATGTAGGGTTGCGCAGTCGTCTTGGTACACAAAGTTGTTCCTGAAGATGACTCTTACCAATCGAAGCATTGTTTGCTGTAGAATGTCTCTGTAGGAATCCTGGATGAGGTTGCCTCCTAGAAAAACCATCTGGTTCTGGGCACCGACATGAAATGCTCCCCAAACAGAGACGTTACCATCCCCTGCTTGCACCCTAGGCAGTACACAGTCATCGTTTTATGCCCCTCGTACACGTCAGTGGACACGGATTCGACGATCAACCCTAAAAAAATCCATATCTGGCCTCATCACTGAAAACGACGTGATTCCAGAGTTTTGGCTGCAAACGCACGTGGTCCCCAGCCCATTGCAGACGTCGCTGTATATGACCTGCTGTTAACAGTGGTTTCCCGACTGGCCTTCGTGCAAAATAACCGACTTGCAGTAATTTCTTGTTCACGAGGGACCTTGAAACTGGCGTTTGAATGACATTCTGCCTCTCTTTTCTGAGGACACTGGTTGTCTTTGTACGACCAGCACGGCGTCCTCTAAGGAGAAAGCAATCCTGTCTTCTTGGTGTGATACGCGGACACCCTGGTCGAGGTATTGGAGTAGGTGCTCCTGTTGCAGCATTTCTTTGGAGGACTTCACAAACGGTTCCTGATAAATGTAGAATTACCTGGCAATGGCTGTCCGTTTCTGGCCATTTTCTCTGAGAGCAAGAATCCCATAGTAAGCTGCGTTGCTTAGCTGTCGAACCATATCTTCACTAAAGTACCTGTCAAGTTTCAGAGCGATCCCTTTGTTGCTTCTCTAAACACACTCCAAAGATTGACCAAACCCATGCGTTTTTATACAAGGGCAGAAATTGCCGAAAATACCACCCCTCACATTTCTGACCACAGAACATGCAACTGCATACATCAATTGTTTCGAGAGTTGTGTGGTAAATAGGTAACACACCTGGCTACACATGGAGTGACACCTCCGCTTTGGATTTAAAGTAGTTAGAGAGACATTGAATATTTTGTAGAAAATTTACTCGCCAAAAAATAATACTCCATATTAAGTGGTAACCCTGTATTTCCCTAGCACAACTGTACCCCTATACTCCATGTTTTTATCCCAACTACTGCAATCTTCTCCAAGCACAGCAGACACACGGCACACAGCTGCAGAGATCTCAGGAAGACCTGGGGGGGGGGGGGGGTGAGGAACACTGGAGATAGTGGGTTGTTACTCTTGGCCAGACACCAGCTGATCGATCACGTCGATTCTAAACACAAATGCTCACAGTACAGAAAAGTGCACATGATAACCCAGAGGAATATCCGTGAATATCTAGTGAGAAAATCAATATGTGGTCCCGGCTGGGGGTAGTGGACTGAAGGCCCAGCTTGCAGTGGGAAGCAAATGGAACAGCAATAAAATTTCACTGGAAAAATCACGGAGAAAGCCAAGACCTCCTCCTAGGCAGCTCGTTTCTTGTGATTAAAACGAAGTTAACCGATTTCAACGGTTAGGCCTACTGTTTGATTTATTAATGGATCACTATAGGGCAAACTTGCAGAATTAATCATACATACGGCATTCCGTGTTGTATGGATGTGCATTATATTTGTCCATTTTTTTAACTTTTCGAAAATTTAATTTGATCAGCGATTTAATCATTCAGTTTTCATTCAGTTGAAATGTGAAGAGGTAACAACCCGGGGACTGTAAACCTTGGACACTAGGGTGATTATCTGCCACAAGAGGGAGCTGCGTAATGTAGTTGCATATAGGAATATTTATTGAATCTTACGCGCCAGCCTGTATATATATAGGCCTACATATAAATATATAAAAATGTGACTATATTTCACTACAAAACACTAAGCTACATTATAACAACTATATCTGCCAACTCATCCCCTTCTAAACATTTGATTGTGGTCATTAGCGAAACCATTCAAGCCAAAGGTCAGTCAGGTCCAACTACTGCCCACCGAGTCATGGCAGGTCCCGGCTTACGGGTTGTTTTCTTACTTGGCAGCGTGGGTCACCTTGAGATTTTTCAAGGGCACAGTATAGTCATCTCATCTAAGATGGCTAAAAAAAGGACAGGGATGTTATGCACTCTCACACCGCGACATGCAGATGTGACTGGCAGATTTGATTTATCTATTTTCATCCAGTTGTTAGCTTGGAAACGGTGTCATCACCATATTTCTTGCCCACTTTGATAAAGTGGTATTGTTTGGGGCGGGGGGGGGGAGGATGTAAGGAAATGGGTATTAATCAGTTTACTTAATATGTATTTATGTATGTGTGAAATCTTATGGTACATAGGTGCGCATAGTATCGACTTCAACTTTTATTGTGATGCGAAGTACAAACCGCAATGCCTTTATATTCTTTCATACTCTTTGTTAATAACTTTCCAGTTGGTTCCTGCGCCGCTTTCTCTCTATGTTTATCTCTACCTCATTAAATCTCCTATCATGAAGAAATTTCAGACAATTTTTCTTTACGTTTTCCATTGTTTGATTTTTTCACAGACGACCGATATATTCTTTTGAAGGCCATAACACGACACAGCGTGTTTCAATGGTAACTGGAATCACCCCCCCCCCCCTCCTTACCAAAAAAAAAAATCATTTCTGCCTTGGCCCATTTTTGACCTACCGATATCTGGAAAATTCCATCAAACCCGTCAGCATAATGCTTCAAGCAGACTAACTAACTAACTAACTCACTAACTAACTAACGGGAACAAAAACTTAGCCTCCTTAACGGAGGTACACTTGTTTCCCATGGAAATAAGAATATTCCCTAAAAATATGAAAAACAGATCTTGATGACACAAATTAAGATTGCAACTGAAAGTACTCTTCGGTAAGTTTCTTCAAAACTGTCAAGCCTCATGAGTGTTGATTCTGTTACGTTATGAAACCTCTTATTTATTGATATATGTACAGTGCCGTTTAATAACGCATTAAGATTAATGAATGATCATCAAATACCGAAAATGAGGTTTTTCGTGCTTCTAATTATTGGATAATGCAACTACCTTTTTGATGATTAAAAAGCATGAAAATCATCTCAAAAGTATTAAATATGGGCGTTTATATTTCTCTCTGCTAAGCATAAGCACCTGCATAGGTGTCGACAAGTGTATGCGCTTACATGCAATACTGTCATTTGGGATTAAATGTTTTTTTCATGGATTTATCAGCCTTTAATTACAACGCATCATTGAACAAAGGCATTACCTTGCCTATAAAGGATAAAAAGCTTTTAAGAAAAGAAGCTGACAATATTTTGAAGTACTTAATGGTGTCAATTAATTGGCTTTGAATGGTGTTCGTAATTGCTCAAGTGATATTTTGAAAAACGGACATGCGATTTTAACCCCAAAATCCCCATTATGGTGTCCCGAATTCTGACACCACTGTCTTCCAAATCTCGCTTGAAGTCGCTATACCTTGGACTTTCTCGTTGTTCCTGCGCAGGCTCTTAGGGGCCATGGTAGGTCATGGATGGTAGTTGAACTTCTGGCACAGAGACTTCTATATTAAATACTTAGTGCTTGTAGCAGTGCGTCCGACTGTGCGCGTGGTATTTCTGCAATCCAGGATCGGGGTCATGGCCGCAATAACTCAGGAGGAAATAATATAGCCGCCGTTATTATTGTAGGACGTCGACGTTAAATTAAAGCACGATGTATATAATAATATTATCAGCGGATTTTTACATGGCGTGTTCCACACAAACCCTATGCTTAAAAAATATACAATTGTTTAAAGATTTCTGACATCAATGTAAAGTACATTATAATATTATGTGAAGTAACACGCAAGTAGGCTATTGGACGATAAGGTGGCTGATAAATGTTGGGTGGCTGTAATAGTTTTTTCTCTAGGCACATGTTATTCTTAAATGTAGCTGATTTTTTTTTTTTTTTTACACATCATGACATTCACCTGTCAAGAATGCAGCNACCCTAGCCGCGCCGAAAGTGCGTATTCCGTCGCCTTGATGTTGGTTTATCTGTAATGTAGGTCCGTTTCGGAATACTGTAAATACATAAACCTGTGTCTTTCCATCTGTTTACACTGGGAAATATCCAAGAATGGCTATGTTTGTTATTTAAAAAAAAATGCAACAAAAACGCTGAGATATTGTTGTTGACTTTAGATAACCATCAACCCGAGTGAGGAGAAATCGTTGATGCCAACAAAGTCTTTTTAACGCCATGAATATTAGATCCAATATTCGTATCTTTTCTTTCTGATTGAAATACAATGGCCATAGAAACGATATCGAATCAATATGAACGCAATGTGAAACGATATGATATTTCAAACATAAAAAGGAACTTTCCAAGGCAACCGTTGAGTCTGGGTTGTATATTCCATTGTAAAATCTGATTATTAAAGTGTTTCTTAGCGATAATTCGTCCGTTGGATATTTATAATACAAAATCCTCTCTGATGTCAGATGTTAGATTTCGCGAAGATATTAAATCCAGAGGAGTCATAAAACCACACACACTCTGCCCGATGGTCTTGCAAGCCGTTTGATGTCAGTTTTTGGTCGCGCGCAACAACACCATCACGACGCAAAACCCACGTGTCAGACTGTATCCCGTGCACCTCTGATGTGATATGAACAACTTCATCAAAAGAAGGATCTATCGAGTGATATTATTAGTTATTTCATCGATCTGTCGCGCCAAAGAGTTGACGAAGGGATGTGATCTCGCTCCAGAAGCACCACACAAAGAGAAGATGTCAATACCAGGTGGGGGCCCTCTGCTCGTTACTAATTGTATTTTCGATGACTTATCGTTGATTCGATATCACTAGGTGCGTTCACACCACACAGAGTGTAGACAGTATATCCTCCTGGCATCCCGTGATATTTAACTGGGTGGGTGGTCTCAAACCTTTATCTATCCAGACAGAGTACCTGAAGGTTTTATATCTACCAGTGTGCATAAATTTGACATTTTTGACTAGCTTTGAATCGATCTAAATACCGCACGGCCTGGCGGAATGAACGTACAGTCGATTGCAATCATGGCGACGAGCACAAAGCGTGCAGTGCAATCAATTGATGGGAGCTATTATTGGAGAAAAGAAGCGTCTCACAAATGGACTAGAGCTGTACCGAGTCGGAACCTATCACAATTCAAATTGATTTACGTTAGTAACCTAAGCGTGAACGTGGCCAGTCTCTAGTTAACCTGGTGGATGCTTTGACACCTGTGTATTTGGCACCTGTGCATTTGTTACTGTTCACAGATCGAATTATCCATTTGATAGTATAATTGCGTCAGGTCATGTGGACGTAATCGTTTCTTTTTTTTAAACATATTTAAACAACTTTAACTTTCGTTTTTTATCTCCAATACCTCGGCATTTATAGATGTTATTTGCATGAATCGATGTTTAAGTCTTGGAACATTTCTAGTGAGTTAGATGACCTTTAGCAAAGCTCATGATTAGGCCTAAAGATTAATTACGGGGACGAACAGGCACTTAAGGTTTGGGAAATTACGAGGAAATTGGAAGGTTTCCACGAGGAGGGGCCCTAATCTTCAGTCATGGAAGGGTCCCTTTGCCGTGCCTGCCTGGTGGGGTCTTCCTTCCTTTTTTATTTATTTGTTTGTTTGTTTATTTATTTATTGCGTCTTTAAACTAGAAATACATGTCGTTAGTTTAAATGATTGAAATCAGTTCTTATAATGGACTGAGGGTGTTTGACCGGAAAATAGTGAACGGCCAACTCTTTTACCTAACAATGAAGATGTTAGACAATTCACACACTTTTAAAAGATGGTTACTGCATCTTTTTAAGGTGAAATTGGTGGCGAAGTTAAGGTGTTTGGTTGTGAAAAATTAAGCTGTGGATCTGGTAGAGGATATACCCCTATTTTTCTAGCACAACTGTCCCCCTATACCCCATGTTTTTATCCCAACTACTGCAATCTTCTCCAAGCACAGCAGACACACGGCACACAGCTGCAGAGATCTCAGGAAGACCTGGGGGAGGGGGGGGGGTGCTGAGGAACACTGGAGATAGTGGGTTGTTACTCTTGGCCAGACACCAGCTGATCGATTACGTCGATTCTAAACACAAATGCTCACAGTACAGAAAAGTGCACATGATAACCCAGAGGAATATCCGTGAATATCTAGTGAAAAAATCAATATGTGGTCCCGGCTGGGGGTAGTGGACTGAAGGCCCAGCTTGCAGTGGGAAGCAAACGGAACAGCAATAAAATTTCACTGGAAAAATCACGGAGAAAGCCAAGACCTCCGCCTAGGCAGCTCGTTTCTTGTGATTAAAACGAAGTTAACCGATTTCAACGGTTAGGCCTACTGTTTGATTTATTAATGGATCACTATAGGGCAAACTTGCAGAATTAATCATACATACGGCATTCCGTGTTGTATGGATGTGCATTATATTTGTCCATTTTTTTAACTTTTCGAAAATTTAATTTGATCAGCGATTTAATCCTTCAGTTTTCATTCAGTTGAAATGTGAAGAGGTAACAACCCGGTGACTGTAAGCCTTGGACACTAGGGACACAAGGGACACAAGAGGGAGCTGCGTAATGTAGTTACATATAGGAATATTTATTGAATCTTACGCGCCAGCCTGTATATATAGGCCTACATATAAATATATAAAAATGTGACAGTAAATTTCACTACAAAACACTAAGCTACAATACAACAACTATATCTGCCAACTCATCCCATTCTAAACATTTGAATGTGGTCATTATCGAAACCATTCAAACCAAAGGTCAGTCAGGTCCAACTACTGCCCACCGAGTCATGGCAGGTCCCGGCTTACGGGTTGTTTTCTTACTTGGCAGCGTGGGTCACCTTGAGATTTTTCAAGGGCACAGTATAGTCATCTCATCTAAGATGGCTAAAAAAAGGACAGGGATGTTATGCACTCTCTCACCGCGACTTGCAGATGTAACTGGCAGATTTGATTTATCTATTTTCATCCAGTTGTTGCCTTGGAAACGGTGTCATCACCATATTTCTTGCCCACTTTGATAAAGTGGTATTGTTTGGGAGGGGGGGGGAGAGGATGTAAGGAAAGGGGTATTAATCAGTTTATTTAATATGTATTTATGTATGTGTGAAATCTTATGGTACATAGGTGTGCATGGTATCGACTTCAACTTTTATTGTGATGCGAAGTACAAACCGCAATGCCTTTATATTCTTTCATACTCTTTATTAATAACTTTTCAGTTGGTTCCTGCGCCGCTTTCTCTCTATGTTTATCTCTACCTCATTAAATCTCCAGCGGCCTATCATGAAGAAATTTCAGACAATTTTTCTTTACGTTTTCCATTGTTTGATTTTTTCACAGACGACCGATATATTCTTTTGAAGGCCATAACACGACACAGCGTGTTTCAATGGTAACTGGTATCACCCCCCCCCCCTCCTTACCAAAAAAAAAAAATCATTTCTGCCTTGGCCCATTTTTGACCTACCGATATCCGGAAAATTCCATCAAACCCGTCAGCATAATGCTTCAAGCAGACAAACTAACTAACTAACTAACTCACTAACTAACGGGAACAAAAACTTAGCCTCCTTAACGGAGGTACAATTGTTTCCCATGGAAATAAGAATATCCCCTAAAAATAGGAAAAACAGATCTTGATGACACAAATTAAGATTGCAACTGAAAGTACTCTTCGGTAAGTTTCTTCAAAACTGTCAAGCCTCATGAGTGTTGATTCTGTTACGTTATGAAACCTCTTATTTATTGATATATGTACAGTGCCGTTTAATAACGCATTAAGATTAATGAATGATCATCAAATACCGAAAATGAGGTTTTTCGTGCTTCTAATTATTGGATAATGCAACTACCTTTTTGATGATTAAAAAGCATGAAAATCACCTCAAAAATATTAAAAAATATTATATTTCTCTCTGCTAAGCATAAGCACCTGCAATAGGTGTCGCCAAGTGTATGCGCTTTCATGCAATACTGTCATTTGGGATTAAATGTTTTTTTTTCATGGATTTATCAGCCTTTAATTTCAACGCATCATTGAACAAAGGCATCATCTTTCAAAGTAAAAATATAAAGGATAAAAAGCTTTTAAGAAAAGAAGCTGACAATATTTTGAAGTACTTAATGGTGTCAATTAATTGGCTTTGAATGGTGTTCGTAATTGCTCAAGTGATATTTTGAAAAACGGACATGCGATTTTAACCCCCAAATCCCCATTATGATGTCCCGAATTCTGACACCACTGTCTTCCAAATCTCGCTTGAAGTCGCTATACCTTGGACTTTCTCGTTGTTCCTGCGCAGGCTCTTAGGGGCCATGGTAGGTCATGGATGGTAGTTGAACTTCTGGCACAGAGACTTCTATATTAAATACTTAGTGCTTGTAGCAGTGCGTCCGACTGTGCGCGTGGTATTTCTGCAATCCAGGATCGGGGTCATGGCCGCAATAACTCAGGAGGAAATAATATAGCCGCCGTTATTATTGTAGGACGTCGACGTTAAATTAAAGCACGATGTATATAATAATATTATCAGTGGATTTTTACATGGCGTGTTCCACAAAAACCCTATGCTTAAAAAATATACAATTGTTTAAAGATTTCTGACATAAATTTAAATTACATTATAATATTATGTGAAGTAACACGCAAGTAGGCTATTGGACGATAAGGTGGCTGATAAATGTTGGGTGGCTGTAATAGTTTTTTCTCTAAGCACTTGTTATTCTTAAATGTAGCTGATTTATTTCATTTTTTTTTATTATTTTTTTTTTTTTACACATCATGACATTCACCTGTCAAGAATGCAGCTGTAACATGTTCCGTTTGTGCTAATATTTATATAAACAACAGCATATTGCTAATGTCTCTGCGGCTAGACTTTATGGGTTATAATCCTGGCGGAGTAAGGTGCCATGGGAATATTAACCAGTGTGAATTGTATCTGTCAGTCCGGTATTTGATATTAATTCTAATGTGCTGGAGACCGGTTTTACCAGTGGAGGGATAATTTCCTACGTTAGAAAGGACAAAATTGATAAGTTGGTTAAAGAGCGTGACCGATCCATGTTCTGAAATTTTACAGCCTATTTTATTTTTTCAAAATAGAAACAAGCAGTAAAGATGTAAAATATACAGATATAAAAGCAAATTATGATGCACAAAATAGGCTATTTGGTCAATTATGATGCAATTTTACATAACACCAAAATCAACACCGAATTTTATAGTTAAGTTGCCAAACAAACAAACGAATACAAACAATGTATGTCATCGATCCTCTTTATAGAGATTCGCCGCCCCGTTGGATATTCAAAGCGAACAAGAATTTGCATTGACATTTGAATGACCTTAAAAGGTCGAGGTAAAATGTGCTTTATTGCTTTTGTAAACTCTGTCAAAACGTATCCAACACACAGTAAGGGAAAGGGGCCTAATAAAAAACACAATGCATTGGCAAAAACTTTTAATCAAAAACGTGGGGTTGGATGAAGGTTGTGGGATAAAAGGTTCTGACACACTTTCACTAAAGTATTGTAAAAAAAGACGTTTTATGACTTGCATATTTTAAAAGAAGTTACACATGCTTCGTGAAGGCCTTAAATTGTTTCAGCTTCATTTTTATGAAACTGGAAAGAAAAATTTTACACAAGGATGACCTTGAGGTCAATGTCAGTGTTGCTCAAATGTTGTTGGAGAAAATATATCAAAACTGCGTTGTTTAGAAGAGGTTTTTATTGACAAAAAAGACAACAAGCATGGAGATAAAAAGCTTACAACTTGTTTATCACAAAGACCTGAAAAAATCTGCTCAAATGCAATCCTGAAGATTAATTAAAAACCGCCAGCTTCTGCCAGGTATTGTGATTTCCTAAGTTCACATCATTTTTGTAGTTTTAATATCTTTGGAAGACTACAGGTGTATGAAAATAAACATGGTACCATATATGTCAGTGTATATGGGAAAATAGAAAAAACTGAATACAAAATTAGGATATATATGAAAAAAATATATAAAGTCTTATATGTCTTTGTCCGACTAAGAATGTGCAACTGTACTAGAAAGTGTGCAAAAAAGAAAAAAAATTACTATGCTAATAATGCTCTTTCTGGAATTTCGATACTACTAGAGTTTGCTTGTTTTTAGTCTTTTGAGGATCTCTTAACTCTAAAATCATTTGACCACTTCAGCAGACAAGCTGTGACATTTTTGGAACAATTCTAAAACATTCATTTAGTAGTTTGTAAATAACATTTATAAACAAAACAGAATCTCTTATCCACAATTCAAGTTCAGGTATTTTGACAGAGGTGAGAGATTTTTTACATGGGATTGCATCTGTAATTATCATAGTACAGGTATTTCTTTCTTCACATAAAATGTGCCATGAAATTATTATAAAAGAATGTTAAAACAATTATGGAAAGACTTATCAAATTATATAAAAGCTAACTAAAGGTATGTACAGTCGAAGATACAGTTATTGCTGACTTGCTCTCATGCAGATGCTAACATCACTACCGGGGCAATTACTGCTTGGTGACCTCGACTTCGTTACTAGAATAAAGTACCAGGAATCGAGTTGTGATGGTGGGGTTATACCTTTTCTTTCTTGCTGTGCATATTCGATCATGCCTCTGCATCCTGAGGCATGTATGTATCGGATTCGATGTGCAAGCTTAATTTTAAAGCAGATCCCACCCATCGATCACTTCTTCATTGGAAGAGGTGAAAAAATAGGTGACATCTTACGACGTCCCTTAAAAAATCAAAAACCATTCCTTTGGATTTGTATTGAATCTGTACATGTAGTAATTCTGTTGATACTTGATCACACTGATCAGTGAGCGAGATCTGCTGTCGCCACTGAGAGAGATAAAGCCATTGGCTATTTAATTTGTGGCATAAAAAAACGACTAATATTGACAGTCCACGAAAAGGGGGTTTGTGCCCCCCTCCCCACCTCCCCACACACATTAAAATTTGGAACCATTTTACGAGCAATGTGGTCTAAATGTCCACAATTTGCGTCCAGCTTCGGAGAAGTATGACGCATGTGCAGTAAACCCCCTTCCTCGATAACGACATCCCAAGTGACAATAAAACTATGTGTTATATATATAAGCAAAAATAGTTAATTAGCTTGGTAGTTGGATCACAAGCTGAAATATTTTCATACCGTTATGACTGATGCGATTAGATGTTTGTTACTCGCTGACCGTTAGGTGGTATAGCGGCCAGGACCCTCTTATAAATATCATGCATATGCTCTACATCTAACTGCCCATACAAATGTTACCACTTAAACTTGTCATCTTAATTCTGCCTTAATGCTTATATTATATTAGTTAAAACTGAAACACATGTAGGCCTACATAAAAGTGTAAATAATAATCTTGGTTTAATTCTCACACACATAGTCAACTGTGCTATGTAAAAATATGTAGTTTCATCAGTAATTTTTAGTGTTTACACAAAAATTAGAATAAAAAATCTCTTTAGTGTGTAACGTCATTAGATCTACATTCATTGTGGTCAAGGGTAATTCTGCTATTTAATATCGACGACCAAAGTTGAATGCTGCAAAGAGTGCCAAGATGGCGACCAGCAGGGCGTTGGCAGGAACACGAACGCTTGAATTGCACTTGTCGCCGTTGCATATGCATGTGGTGACTGTATTGCCGCCGGCTGAAGCCTCCACGCATTTGTACTCAGAGACTAGAATGCCGCAGGACCTGATCACGGTTGTTTGCCCTAAAAAATACAATCAGTAATTGGAGGGGGTGTCACTGCTTCCGGGAAGTTCACCGGGTCACCTTGGCAACCAGCTAGGGTAACGAGGAGCATCGGGGAGGGGCGGGGGGCGAAAAAGAACTCCAACTTTGGCAGAAAGAGGTCTGCTCTGATTAGAACTTGTTATATAGAACTGAACTGAACTGAAAACAATATATATATATATATATATATATATATATATATATATATATATATATATATATATATATATATATAATTTTTTTTTCTATGCAATTTCTGTCTTTTCAAGTTGTGTAATCTAAGGCGGTAAAAGTTCACATTGTTAGGAAATGGCCCTTTGAAATTGCTGACATTAGGCATGAGCGTATGAAAAGGGGTCGCAGAGGGTTCTGTACACAAAAGAGATTGCCCCACCGGCAGTGCGAATAATAAGCCTTCTAAATACAAGTTGTCTTTTTTTTTTTTTTGATAAGCTAAATTAAATGAAGCCGAGTATGACAAAATTAAACCAACCTACCATTGCTGAGTTCGGTTTTAACTTTAGAACAAGCGTTGTTGATGGCCCCACAAGTATCTGGAGTTTTATTGGAAGTATCAAACGGGTCGTCGCATTCGGCACCCACACAACTGTAACACTGAAGCGCTGAGCCTGAAAACAAATGATAGACAGCTTATTCACTTGGTATGTTATTTAAAAAACTTGTCATTTTGATATTTTACTTTCGAACAAAATCGCAACTCCAATGCTCTGTCCTTGTGTTGATGAAAAAAAACATTGATGCAAATGACACGGAAATTCTGGGACCCATAATGCATTAAGACGGTGGTGATATATTTTTGGGCAACTCGACTCTATTCCATAGATCTTTTATGTTTTTACTTGCTAAATAAGTCAAATGACCCAAGCAAATAATTATTGTAATAATAAATAAATTCACGAAAACCACATTAAAACAAACTTGATTCTTTTGAATGCCAAGTAATTTACCTTCTGTCATATGTGCTACATGACTATGTGACAGAACATTTGAATACTTTACAAGAGAATACATCGGGCACAACACAGAACATTAGAGTACATCATACCAGGGAATTATATCTGATATAATTCCCTGGTCATACCATACATTGCAATTTCACCAATTTTATTTCAAACAGCGCATTGCGTTTGCTACACAGATCATA
The DNA here is from genome assembly GCF_001039355.2 of Lingula anatina. Next base: position 324,582 of record NW_019776080.1, on the reverse strand, counting down.
GATAGACCAAGAAGTTATAAAGTTATGGTCTGGTCTGGTCTGGTCGATATTATACGTATTATATGCAGGCTTAATTTCAAGGAAAACGATCGATGACCAAGTCGGCAGAATCTCGACCATTGCTTTGGTAATGTATCAACATGCATGGTCGGTGCATATGCATGGAGTCGGTGCGATACTACATGTATATGATACAGATACAGATTCTTTATTGACAAACACCTTCACATAAAGGTACAATCAATTACAATACGATACTAGTGGCTAGAACATAGAACAGACAAATAAATAGATAAATAAATATATATATATATATATATACATATAGATTAGCAATTGTTGAAATCAGTGACTGTACACATGTATACGAATGTCGCATTCCATAATCAATTTACCAGGTTTGATCTACACGCCCAGTCTCTGCTGACAGCGCATAACGGGTCTCACACTGGTACTATGATCTGGTTTGGACATGCGCAGAAAGACTTACTCTCTTCTCCATGCATTTCTGTACAAATATATGTATGGTCCATCTGAATACCGGGTACTATCATATAAACACTCGTAACAAATGTAAGTGTTACTGACAATGCTGGATAATCCTGGCAATATTTCGATGACAAATTGGAAGATTTTTATTTCCTTGTTTTCCTCTCCGGTAACTACACACAGGGCCAAGAAACGACACAAAACAAAACAAAACCAAAAACATCAATATTGCCAAGTTTTAGAGGGGCTGCAGAGAGTTGCCAGCACGGACAAGAGCGCTATTGCCGGTGCATTGTGCACTTTTCATGAGAACCCTTGCGTTAACAGTTCTATATACGTTTTAGTACGTGTACTATATATGCTAAGTAGTAATGCACCAACGATTAAGGTCCGAAAGGTGAAGACATCTGTAAAATAGCGTTCAGCCTGTGCAGCTGGTACATCTGCCATGTGCCGAAGCTGTCAGATCTCTGTCTACCATCTCACCTCCTTTTGTTCACACTGCTGAAATGCCATTACCTATTTTACCCCGCGGACAGAGTTGTGAATAAGGTTTGAGTCACCCGTGGAAGACCGCTATGGGCGCCATTTCACTGTAATTAACCTACATCCATATTATTTGTTTTATATATGGACAGTATGGTACAGCGACGGTAGATATAAAAAACTAAAGGATAGGAGTGAATTTACCGAGTGCTACATATGTAACACAGGAATTTTCCTTCTATACTGGTATTAGAGAAGAAAGTTCACGTATTAGAATCTGGTTCTACCCTGTATATTGTTCTGGTTCAGATTTGAAGCTTATATGTTTCTGTGTTCCTGTGTCGGTGCTGTTTTAATTCACTGTTTTTTAATGTTCTCTTAATTCAAGCGGAGAGAGAGAGAGAGAGAGAGAGAGAGAGAGAGAGAACAAAAAACCAGCACAGTTACTAGCTTTTCGAGCTGAACCTCATCCCAAGTATATAGTTCCTATTCACGCTAAATAAAAACTGAATGTATATGCCAGCCTTTTAGGTTTCAAATTACTAGTGCATTTCTATACTGTTTGGCGTTCTTTAAAACATTTTTCTTTCCCCCTTCCCCATTTCCATCTCTCCTTTGAACTCTGGATTTGTTTAGTGAATATGTGAATAAAAGAACTTATGAGAGAAAATGGTGAATCTCTGCTGAAACATATTTAAGGGCGTGGCTTACGAATTCACCCAACGTCATGGCTAAACCCTAAACACGACAAAAATTACACATATAAATATCAATCATGCAGAATCAAAAGGTTTAAAACTTACTGTATCCGAGGCACACAGCGACCAGGAAACCCACGAGAACAATTCTGTTCGCCATTTTTGAATGCCTGCAGGTTTTGCGAGATCTAGAGACGTTCTTAATATAGCTCGTCCTTTCTGGGGTTCTACACTAAAATTATGCTTAGCGTTGACCGGGTTTCTGTAAACGCCAAGTACGGTGGCTCCTAAAGGTCTATGGTTTCCTATAATGGCAATTCTTAATATTCTATCCATCTTTTTTTCTCTCTTTTCTCAAAGTGATAAATCAGAGTGAGTGAGGGAGAGCGGGAGGGAGGGGGGAGGGATGGAGGGAGGTACTCAGTAGTAGGAATATCAGAGCTCAAAATAGTTGTTTCATCCTCAGAACATTGTGTTTCTGCAACAAAACATTCTCTGCTGATATCGCCTTCCATCGGCAAGGATTAACTCTAGGCTTCATCATGACAGCGCACTTGCTCACAGTTCTCGTCTGGCAAGTAATTTGATGCAGAAACACAGTGTTCTGAGGATGGGGCTACCATCCTAGAACCCTGATATTAAACCTACTGAGCACTTAGGACACAGATTGGAGTGTGCAGTACGGAGGAAAACCAATCCCCAAATAATATGTAACAACTCCACCAAGCTCTTTAGGAAGAATGGGACAATATCCTACAATACAGGATTGTTACCCTTGATAAAGGCTTGTCGCGATAATAGCAGTTCGCTTCTGACACACACACACACACACACACACACACACACACACACACATTTTCTATTAGACACGTGACCTTTATAGGGCTCATCTTTATGCTAATTGTGTGTAAATTTGGTATTTGGTAGCGTCTTTTTAATTTAAAAGGCATTGCTTTAACTCTGTGAAAATCACAGTAAAACATTGGATTTGAGAGGATACATGTTTAAATTTGAATAAATGGAATAAAATCTTTTCCGCTATTGGTATTTCCTGAGCCATAAATCATGTTAGACATGGTTTCTGAAATAAAAAGCACTGTTTATCAAAATTTACAACAGTGACGTGATCATTTCAATAACAGCACATGGAATTAGAGGTGAGGCAACCTTTTTGACCAATGTTGTATATACCTACATATATTTTCTTATCTATCTATAGATCGTTCGATCGATCAATTGATCAATTGATTTGCTGAATGTGAAACAGGCCCCATGCCCTTCCCTTCTGGCCACCAGTAGTTTCACATGCTACACACACTGGACAATAGAAGTGTCACCCCCTGAATCTGAGTAATCAAAGTTATAATGCCTGGTTTACTTATAATGTGACTAATGAGTATAAAACCGCTTCACCATGGAATTGTATTGTTGGTCTTTTTGTGAAATTTGATGTTAATAAAATGATACCAGGAGCATATCGTTCCACAGTCATTTATCTCCCCCAAAGTATTGGTTCAGTAGGGGTGACACTTCTATTGCCCAGTGTGTGTACAGCTATTGGGGGCCTCCTTAGATAAAAAAAAAAGTGAAAAGAAAAAACTACATGACTCATCACACGACCCAACGATGCCCCATGCTGCAAGACATAAGATGACGCAATATATATATATATATATACTGGTTGAACTAGCTAGAGGTGTCACCTCGAGCATGTAATCGATTTAAGAAAAATGAAAAACGAGTACGAATTCTGGACTAGCAGGTGGCAGAAACCGCCTTTTGGTTAACTAGCGACCTTCATCAGTTCCAGTTCAAAAAATGAAAATATAGGTGGGATGGAGGGGAGGTGATGTTTCACGTATATAACTTGACGCTAACTTGGTAGAAATAGTTTTTTTTTCTTCTCCACAAAAAATGTAAGAGTTCTCACAAGCACATAAGCGTCGAAGTTTAAGGGTACTGTAAGGGTTTATGATCATCCAGATACCAGAAATGAGGTTTTTCCTGCATGTAATTATCCAGTGATGCATCTAAAATATCGGGATTTATGTTTCCCGTTGCTAAGCATAAGCATAGGCATCTCAAAGCGTTTAAATCGTTAAATTAACACCTTTCTGTTTGGAGTAGAGATAGCAATCGGTATGGGGCGTAACTCCATCCCTGAACTAGATCTCATCACGAAAATTGACAAGTGTATGGGCTTCAGTTGTTTTTGTCATGGAGTTATGACCCCCTTATTGTAATGTACCGTTGAACAAAAGCTTTATTTTGCCTTTTTTACGATCTAAACTGAACTAAGACTTAAAAACAGGTACTCAGTGGTGTCATTAAATAGTCGTCAAAACGATAATCGTGGGTGCTCTGGTAAAGGAGAAATTTAAGCAACCGATTTTGCATTTTTACCCCAACAGCGTAATTTTGACGTAAATGGCCCTTAAACCGCCACGATGATCACACCATCAACGAACAAAACATGCCCTTGAAAAGCCCTTGACATGATTCATTCATTTTGTATTCCTGTTGATAAGTAATTATTCCCTAGATCACTGAGATCTATCAGTTCACGCAGGTTTTTATCCATTTCAACAGATCATATTTACAGGAAAAAATGAAAATAGAAAAATAAAAACCATTAAACACCGTGATTTGGCAATTTACAGTTATACTGGCACTTTTGGCACATTGTACAGTCTGTCTGGTTATCGCTGTCGGTAAAATGCACAGTATCAAATTGCGCATAGACAAGTGAAAAGGTGTCTCCTTCAAATTTACGAATTGTAAGTTATAATTTTACCCCGTGTAAGGTTGCAGGTAACAGCAAGAGCTGTTTTTTCCCCCCTCTTTTTGAACCGACTTTTGTCACTCCTAAATTGTGGTAAAGTGTCAGTACAATGCAAGTTATCGAGATGCTTGCCACTGGTAAGATCTAGGCGACAAAGATTAAGAAAGTGGGGGTATTTTGGGCAGACACAGTAGTCCGAGAAGTCGAAAACGTTCGAGAATACCGCCCCTGGTCACGTTCCCGTCACCCGAGTGTTTCTGCTTCGCCGGAGCACGTACCAACGCAACACATTTTGTTATATTATACTAACATATTGCTTTTCTTCCTTATTCTTATAATATTTTTCTTTTTAATATGTTTCAATTTTACTTAATATTTATTTTGATTTAATTAATTTATTTATCTTTCCATTCATTAACAAAAATATTTTATTCTAACCTCTCAAAGGGGTATGTGTAATTTAAGTGTATACACTTAACATTTTATAGCGTCTTTAAATAAAGTTTATTATTATTACACAATAGATAAAAAAAATGCTGGCATTCTGTTGTACATGTACATTCATAGAATCACTTGTTCAAGTTGAAACTTGGGCGTGTTCCTATTATATATATATATATATATATATATATATATATATATATATATATATATATATATATATATATATATATATATATATATATATATATATATATATGTTTAAAGGTATAATACCTGCCTTCGAATCTGTTCTAACTCGCATTTTCTATTTCTTCATATCCAGAAAAGCTACGCATCTGTCTCAATTCAGACCTTTAAAAACGATAAAATCCCTCAAATGTCAGAACATATGACGCTATTTCCTTCAAGGCAATATTGCATCGTTGTCTAACACCCCATTTCCATAGATTAGATCGACCTACTTTAGATCGACCTAACTCCCTGGGGGTTCACGCTAAATAGCTGTCAGCCGGGAGGACACGAAAGTTAATTACCCCCTTAGAGCTTGTAGTAGGCGGGACGGACATTTAAGTCGGATTATCTGAAAGTAATCTAGTGAGACTCCCCGCGGGGATAGATCGATCTAAAATCTATGGGAATAGAGCCTAAGTGACAGGCCACTCATTTATTTAATAACTAAATCACCTAATTGGAAATGGTATAAAACATCGATCCTCAAGTGCAAGAATAAGCTGAGAGTTTTCAAGGAAAATTCAATTTGGTGGGGAAAATACGGGATAGGATATCTTTATGTCCTCCATTATAAAACAAGGCACACCACGACTCCGATTGCATCAGTTGCGATTTTCGCAATATCTGTCAGACCATTCGCTGTACTGCGACAGAGAAATAAGAATTTGGAAATAAAACTATTGTGTGATGTTCATATGTAATGCCTAATCAAAATCAGGTAGAACAATGTGCTCAAAAACGATTCAACAATTTATTATACAAGTGCAAAGCAAGAGCTTTTCTTGATATCAATCTTCATGTTATCTTTCCCAAATACTCTAGTGTTTATTGTGCGGTGATAACATTTTCTTCACTGCTGACCGAGATAGAAAACGTTCCTTATCTGAAACTGCTAAACTTTTGGCTTACAAAGCAATAATGACAACCCAGTTATCCAACCAAAATGCATCTATTTCATCAACACTTGAAGCAACAGCAAAAATCCTGGGAAAACGGCTATTAATCTGTGCACAAGTCTCAAACATAAGAGTTGTTGTATCCGCAGACTGTCATTTCAGTAGTTTCAAAAATTCCCTCTGTTTTTTTGTCCTTGAGTAATATCAACCCACACACATGTTTGCTGTACAGTTAATTAGTGGTACTGTCCTAGACAACACACAGTTATTAATGATGGTGATCGTGATCTAAATAAAACCGCAGTCCGCAATAGTTGCAGGAGTGGTTACCGGGCTGATCCTGAAATAAGAAAATTATATGAAATTGGTTCTTCATGTTATATTAGTATATAAACATAAAAATCATGTAAGGACAAGAAACACAAGATAAAAGCACATTGTAATGCCATTCACACTTTACTCATAAAACTATGACAAAACTTTTATACTGTACTAACATACAAGTGCAATGCATATAAGACAATGTAATAGTTTGATACGCGTCATGACCCTTATACAATTAATTAATACAAGAAAAGGAAATAAAAGCCTGAACAGTGCTCATTGAAAATTATTAAAATATGTCCATGCGGGGCTAGCAAAAATGGGAATATTCAAATTAAAGCACAGTTTTTACACTCTCTTTCATCTCTAGCAGAAATATCATTTTTTCACATCTTTACCTCAAAATAATCTGTAGCGTTTGTTAGGACTTCTAGTGCAAGTTGGATTCTAGGTACTAGTCATGCTCTGAAAGGATACCACCATATTCTTACCAAGTTAATGTAAACTTTTGGATGTCCTAGGGGCCCTCCTCCTCCATCGCACGATACAACTCTATCCTTGCAGGCTTGGGGTGGGATTTCATCAATCAGATTAATTGCCCACTGCTTGTTAACCTGGTCAGAAAGTAAACATGAATGAAATAAAAGATAAGCCTATCCTAGTTGTTTGTAAGGAAGTTCTTTCTTGGCTTGGATGGATTGGGTAAAAGGACAAGATTTTTTTTTACACATTAACCTATAAGAAAAACATGGATATTATAAACAAATTATTTGCCTGTAAATTAGTATTGCATGGCATAGATTGTTGCACTGCTACTGTTTGCTGGTTTTAACACTTTGCTGACGACTTTGCTAGGCTTGTTATAAAATTTGTTTTCATGATGAATGTCTTCTAAACTGGTGTTAAATTAAGCTGAAATGAGCCACAAAAACGAAATTAATGATTCAGAGGATAAGTTATTACATTAACAACTATTATGTGTATTATCAGAGATTGGAAGATTTAGATTTTTTAAAATAAAAAGAAAAAAAAAACATCTCACTCAATAAATGTACCACTAACCTGTTTGTCTGCTACGAGATATCTTGACATCCTATAGTCATCTGCTTCCCATTTCTGGCAAAAAAATAAAAATGAAAAATGTGTACCTCATATAGTAAAAAATGTGCCGTCAGAAGATTTATTCCCTATATTGTATATTTTACATAATCATTGGCTAGAAATAAACATTTATTCATCTTCTGGAACTGGTAAATTCCCCCATTTCTTAATTTTTTTTCAGACTTAGAGAACAACACTGGATGGAGCAAATCAGCCAGTGTTCAAATATAACCAGTCAAGTGAAGCCAGGAGGAGGGAGGGGGGGGGGGCACTTCTGGAGAAGATGGATAAACTGACAACTAAGAAATGACCGATAGGCAACCTTTAAGATACCCATATTTTCATCGTCAGTTGTGCACACTGGTTGTGGGTGCACAAAAAATGGCCTTCATGTGTCAACGATCCCTTGCGACCTGTTAGCAACCTTATGTGACCACTTTAAAACCTATGGCAACCTCATTGCGACTGAGGTTGCGACAGGTTGTCAAATTTTGCGCACACAGTCAAGTCGTGCAGGTTTTTTTCCCCCGCCTACTAGTATAAAATGGTCCTTGGCATGTTACTGACTGTCTCAATGTCTCACTGTACAGTATGAGGTAGAAAACATAATTATGCCGAATGACTGTCAGGTTTGAAGTCCAGAAGTCTGTTGGCTTAACCTAAAGGTTACTTTTTTCTGACGGAGGTTAGTCAATTATGCTTAACATTGCTGGTAGTAAACTGTCAACCATTTTATAGAATAACACACTGGTAAGTCTTACAATGTACAAGTTGCTTTTCGTCTTACGACGAGAACAAACAAAATATTACCTGTCCTGTGTGTGTCACGACATCTTCTGGTTTCTTCAAATATTCTTCGACAACTGCTGGGTTAGTTGATGGTTTAGGATCAATTCTAGGTAAATTTGCTATAGCTGCTGGATTTGCTTTTGAACTTTTTCTAAATAAACCCCGAAAGATGATCTTCGTGTGCCGTAACGCCATCTTTGTAACCAGTTACACATGCGCAATATCTAATACTTCCGGTCAAACTGTTTCACTTTGGCTTGTTAATAAATTAAGGTAATTCTTAGAGAGACAGCCACTTTCCAGTTTATTGTGCAACCACATGGTAAGTCAAAGCAGCAAAACCATATGAATAGAAACATTTTCCGAATTATCTATTGTATTATTTGCTAGCACATGTTGCTGGCTTGTTCCCTTTTTGGCTGGTCACGAATGATCACGGTGTGAGTTTTGTCTCAAATTTACCTGCTACATTTTCTGTTAGTTATATAGATGGACAATGGGTAATTTGTACTGAAAACGAAAATGGGGGTGCTCGAGGCTGATAATTAGGGCTACAATTTTTTTAAAAATGCGACAGGAGGCAATGAGTAGGCCAGGTCACCACTCACACGGCCCTAAAAAAGAATTAAAAATCTAACTTTTGACGCCTTACAGTTCAAAAATGAAAAATAGTATTGATTGCTATTGACACTTGGCAAAAGTTGCCATGGAAATAATGGATAAATCCCAGAAAATTATATCTTGGCAGATTCCTCTTGGCATATACATGTAGCTATAGCCATAGTGTAACTGACCAGAAAATTTCAAATTGCATACAACAGTTTTTCAAAATTTTGTGGCGCACTTGCATTCTTGTAAATTTAATAACTTCTGATTGGCTTGCATGATTTTCAACACATGAAATGTTTTGTAAAGCTCATGAATTGTTGTGTCAGATAATATTAATTTGAATGATATCAGTGTTACTTCCAAAGTTGACCTGGGCTCCCTAAAATCACCCTGAGCTTCAGAGATAACTTGACACTAACCTCTTTACTATTAGCCTATCTTCATCGTGTCAAGTTACCTCTGACCACATTCGATTGCCTCCGCCGCCCGCCAATCAAATTTAAAGCCCGCACTCAATGACTCATTGAACGATCTAGCCAATGAACGCGAACGTGTCAAAGCGCGCTTTGTTCAAATCCGGACCAATCAAAGATAAGGCTGAATATCAGGGACTTGCCGTAACCTGTGGGCAGCACGCAAAATACATCATCCCTCAGTAGATAATTATGCAGGGCATCAAACTGCTCTGGTTTCAATTCCGATATACTCCATGCTTTCTTTGTGTACGGTTATGCACTCGGAACTACTCGGATGTCTCCGCACTCGACAATAACTATGTTGTTAGTATGGAGCTTGCGGAATCAGCCGAGGATTGCCGATTGATGATCAACCAATCAGCGTTTTCACCAAACTTTGGTGAAAAATTTTGAAACATGGATTCGATTGGCTTATATAAACTAGGTCAAACTATTTTCATCAGAGGTAACTTGACACGATGAAGATAGGCTAATAGTGAAGAGGTTAGTGTCAAGTTATCTCTGAAGCTCAGGGTGCCTAAAATGAGCTCATTCAGTATTTTTTCATGACACTTCACAGTTTGTTTATATACTATAAGGAAGTTAATTTGTCATTTAATTTTTCCACTCATTTGATTTCAGCTGCAGATGAAAAATGCTTGTTCCTCGATTTTTTAACTCTAGAAAGGTTACATCAGCACTTGGTACAGCACTGAGATATGCTTCATCAGTCCCAAGGTTCAACCCACAGCAATTCAGCGCAGGACAAGTGGGACTCCGTCCAGCATCTCAGTCTGCAAGGCATGACAGTGGTTTCTTCAAGTTCTTTCCTGGGCCTTTGACTTGGGCAGGGCAGACAAGGACTTTTTTCACAAATTTTCATGCTAAACATTATGTTTTGTCTCAGTCCGTGTTAAATGCTGAACAAACCTTCACTCCAAACCCTGTGCTTCAGAGAACTATCTCCAGAAATTTTACTGGATTATTAAATACTAGTATAACCAGTGGTCAAGGCACAAAAGTGACACGAGCTTTTACGCCAAGATCAACATTGTCATCAAATCTCCTAGCTGTTCACTCTGGGAGGTTGACCCAGGCGGCAAATTACAAGGTGAAGGTCTCTTTAAAACGGAGATGCAAAGATTGTTACTTCGTGAGGCGCCACGGGAGGCTGCAGGTGGACTGCCGTACGTTCACCAGACATAGACAAATGCAGAAAATGGCCAAATATAAGCTGATGTGGCACACAAGAGTCCCAAAATGATAGAAGTCACACAGTAATTAAAAAAATTTAATTTCAATATGTGGAATCTGTGAATTTTAGGCATTTGATTGAAATCACAGGAGTCATTATAAACTGAAAAATTGTCTAATTTCTTATCAAGCTCGACACTGGACTCGTGTAGGTAAAAGTTACTTGGCATATGTCAAAGAGGAATACTGCTAGTTCTGATAATAAATTGACAGCCATTTGTCTTGGTAAAAACAGCGCTTTACATGCAAATGCATTCTGTAACTTTCTTACCAAGATCTCTACACTTGAAATGGACTGGGGTGAAAATTGCATGCAAAAAATTGCCATGGTGTAATTGTAAGAATAAAAGAGGGTATTTTGCATGTAATTACAAGATGTTAATCTTCCAAGGCGGTTCTGGTTGAAACAAAGCCTCTACAGATGGCAAAATCGATTGTTTTCTGCCTTTTGTGTAATGGCGGTAAAATAAATAAATTGCCTTTTTATATTTTTTTACCTATGCCTCAAAAGTAGAAAAACCTGTTTAGTCTCTTTAAAAATTGTGCACTTTTATACCAACTTCCAAATTGATACAAATTTTGCAGGGCGACTGGCTGTCAAAACATTCATATGATTGTAAATAAATAAAGAATTTCAGTGTAAAATGTTTCTTTATTCATTTGACAAAATAAATATGGTACAAAACAGTTGTTTTTTGGGGCATCACATCAAAGTATCACCCATAATTAACTATTTCTGCAGCTTCCTAACACTGTATCTTAGTCCACAATGAAAGGCATGTATGACATTAAATTACTCCTATCTACATCAACAACCCTGACATTCAGACTGCTAAACTAACATAGAAACTTTGGTAGGCCTGGCTGTAAAGCTTAAATCAGGATTGTCAGTAATTTTTTAGTGCATTACTATTTATTGGGTAAAAAAAAACCTGTACTGTACAGCTTTCAAATACTTCAATAGGTACTACATACTCCTCGGCTGAGTTAGTGAAGAGCCTGTACCATACAGATAACCTGTACAACAGTGACTCTAGACTTGGTGACTAACAAAACAGTGCGCCAATATGACATTTACATGCTTTACAAATTCATTACATGATGAGTATGTATATATTTGCTTTCTCAAAAATTTATTGGTTAAGTACGGATAAAACATAAAAATACATATCTACGTAACAAAAATGGTTGTTAATACCAAAGAAAAATGTTATTCAACTTAAAATTAATGAAAGCACAACCTCAAATATCCCCAAGTTACATTTAGAAATAAAGCTTAAAAGTGACTAGAAGATGAACAAATTCAAAATGATGATTCATGTACTCAACATAAATTCACAGTTTTATGCTTAAAAATAAATTAACCTATAGTCTTCCACATTACGACAAATAATACAGGATCCACGGGATCATTCGAATTGATTCGTTCACTGGAATAACCAAGACAATGGAAACACCTTGATAAAATGCACATAACAAACAATGCTTCTAGTATGGGGGAAATAAAAACATTTTAAACTACCCCTTACTCTTCTGGGTATGTACTTATCTTCACATTAATAAATTTTAAAATAATAAACAAAAACACTAACATCACACAAGAAGAAGAAGAAAAAAACAATGATAGGTTGAAATAAAGATGGAATAATATATCTGAATTTGATGTAAAAGTAAGGCAATGGCTAAATCTTTTCAATGAGAAAAATGTGATTTTTTTTACAGATGATATATTTTGTTTAAATCAAAATTCCTAAAATTAGAACATTTCTATTGAGAGGTAGCATCAGAATTGAAAACCAGGCTACCTTATCGTTCTATTCTACACAGAAAAAGCACCACAAGTGCAATAAAGAAATATATTTCCATTCCAAAATAATGCACCTGGAAGATGGACATTTCTCCCCATTTAAAAGATCCGAGTCATAACCATAAATAATGAGGGTGATCACAAACTTGAATGCGGTCAAGGGGCACCATCACGAAGTGCTGGACAACACAAGGAAACCTATTCGCAGTGGTCAACATCAGCCTGAATACCTGTATTATACTTACATCCTGGAATGACGGGGGAATTAGTGCTCTATTTACAAATGACATCTTGTAAAATTTCTATAATTACAAATATTGCTTAATTAACAACATTCCAAATGAGTTCTCTTTACCAAAATGCATCACTCTTCCAAGATCCTGCTGGTTGTATTCTTTCATAAATACTAATTTGCCTCCACGAGCACAAAAATGAAATATGAAATTCTTTTTGCCTTGATGAACATTCCTACACAATACTAGTGATATGTACACATGAATACTTCAGTATCATTGCAGATCAGAGCAGCCCAGTATAGAATGAATAGAAAAGAAAGTCTGTAAATCTAATGTCCATGAAATACCTCAATGAGAATTGACAGAACATGTCTTGAGCAAACTTCCAATGACAATGACAAATTTTGTAAAAAAATGCTGTATAAATTTAGGAATCGATATTACACCTTCCACTGGCTGGCTGAAATAACGCGAGGATTTTATGAATGACCTTCTGCACATGAAAACAAAATCAATATTGAGTGCAGTTTGAGCCTCAAATACTGAATTAAAGATAGACCTGTTTGGTCTCAGAAGTCCTTCCTTCAAGTCAACCTCATCAAATGTGTTCCCATTCAAGCTAGTAGACAGTATATGACTGAAAACCTTCAAACTATGGCTAAATATTAGTCTGCTTTTGACAATAGTGTCACATAATAAAAAAAAAAAAAAACTGCTATATTATTGCATGTAACACAGTGTTTTCTGCAGTCAGTGTGGCTGTGCTAAGTGCCCTATGGTGACTGATTGGAGATAGATGGCGTAGTTGCTACCTAGAATAACACGGATGATCTTGAGTATCAGCTGAATTCCAAGAGCTCTGAGATCTTGAGAAACTCTGTCCAGATATTACAAAAAACTGAGCAGTCTCCTGAGACCCAGATCCCTCGGTCTCTGAACAAAGATCCCTGAGATGGTGAGTATTGTGAAATGGTGGCACATGTGCAGCAAAGTTGCGACTCCTGCTCATTGCTTGACCTGCATATATGACAGGAAATGTGAAGCCTCGATCTTAAGAACATTTGCAACTTCAACATGGCTTTGGAACAGGGGCGTGTTCTTCTGTGCTGCACTTCCCTTCCTTTGGCTGTTGTCTTCTGCATGTTCTAGAAGTTCTGCTACCTTGGAGCCGGAGCCTCAGTATGGGAGAGATCTTGGCGTGAGGTAAGTTCTCGCACTTTGTCTGACCAGTACTCACTGCTCTGCTGTAGCTGCAGTGAAAGCTGAAGGAAAAAAAAAAAAACATAAAAAATATTAACTTTGGAAAAGATGAGAAGGAAAACATAGCCGTGGTCTTCTGTTCCTTGTTTATATCTACTAATAAGCAACACAAGCTGAATGAATTTAGCCTCTGCAAAAAAAAAAAAAAATTTGCTGACACATATTTATGCAGAAGTCAATTTTTATATTTTGGGGTCATTTCAATTTTCCAAATGCCATGGATCCATTGTATGTCAAACTTTTTATAAACAAAAGAAAAAAATCTAACAATGAGGGCCTCAATGAGTACAAGTACAGGGTTGAATTACGAATTGCGTGTCCTCAAGCAATCTGCAGTGTCATCCGCTGTCCCCATGTCCAATGCTAGTAAAAATAAAGCCAGCTCAGTATAATTTTCTAATATTTTTTCAGTTACCAGTCACTATTTTTGCTTTGGGCAAAGAGATTCTCACACTTTGGTGTCTCGAAAGTCCAGCAGGCTTAAGAATTTTAGTCACAGACTGTTTATATGGTCTACATCTCCTACCTCTCCTACTCTATTAATCCAATAGGATTTGTCTAAAGTGTGAGGGTCACTATGTCCAGTGCGGTGGTCACTACGTCCTATGTGGTGGTCATTTCGTCCAGTGTATTCTATTGTTCTACTCAGTGCACTTCTATCTCTACTTGGCTGCAGAAAATGAAAAGAAAACAATGGCTACAAAAACAGTTTTTTAAACAACAACAACATCAATAATAATAAAATTAATATAACTTAAAAATATTAAATTTATTTCAATTGAATTCCACTAACACATTATCAATGTGCTCAATTCTTTTAAAACAATTTTCAAAAATAAATAAATAAATAAATAAATAAATAAATAAATAAATAAAAATTCAACAGTTTAAAACAGTCTGCCAAATTATTTCTATCATTCAGATTACAGTGCCTATCCTTCAAACTCCTCCATGGACACGCAACACCACTGACAGTAAAGTAAAACCCCACATACCCTATCTACATGTACTGCTGAGCTGCTGTCTCTGTCTAGCTGTGAATGGGAAACATAGGCTGAATCAGACAGACTGATAGGCTCCTGTGGAAAGAGAAAAAACAAAAGAGAGTTAAGTATCGTATCCCCAGTATGGTACTGCACACAGCTAGTTCTAGTGTAAGCATCTCTACAACTGTAGCACGGAATCTAAGGCATTTTGGGCATCACTAGACTAGCCTGAGATTAGCCCTCTAGCATGGGTGAGTGGGAGGGAATGTAGAGTCAAAGGAAGAGAAATTGTTTTGCCTCCTTGATGTTGTGGATTTGTCAGCTCAGCATCCTGGTGTTCTCTGCGTTACTTCAGCAGCATTACCCCAGACACAAAGCATTATACCAATACAGGCAGGGCCGTAGCCTCTGGGGGGGGCAGCTGCCCCCCCCTGGGATTTGAGGTGCAAAAAAAAAATAATCGCAAAGGTAAAAAATAAATTCTGATTGAGCAATAAATAACAGTTAAAATGCACCAGAATGCAGTATTATACATACAGTTTAAAATTTTTTTCCACACCCTCCCCCCTTGGGGGCTTNTAAAAATAGAAAAATAAAAACCATTAAACACCGTGATTTGGCAATTTACAGTTATACTGGCACTTTTGGCACATTGTACAGTCTGTCTGGTTATCGCTGTCGGTTAAATGCACAGTATCAAATTGCGCATAGACTAGTGAAAAGGTGTCTCCTTCCAATTTACGAGTTGTAAGTTATAATTTTACCCCGTGTAAGGTTGCAGGTAACAGCAAGAGCTGTTTTTTCCCCTCTTTTTGAACCGACTTTTGTCACTCCTAAATTGTGGTAAAGTGTCAGTACAATGCAAGTTATCGAGATGCTTGCCACTGGTAAGATCTATGCGACAAAGATTAAGAAAGTGGGGGTATTTTGGGCAGACACAGTAGTCCGAGAAGTCGAAAACGATCGAGAATACCGCCCCTGGTCACGTTCCCGTCACCCGAGTGTTTCTGCTTCGCCGGAGCACGTACCAACGCAACACATTTTGTTATATTTTACTAACATATTGCTTTTCTTCTTTATTCTTATAATATTTTTCTTTTTAATATGTTTCAATTTTACTTCATATTTATTTTGATTTAATTAATTTATCCATCTTTATATATATGTTTAAAGGTATAATACCTGCCTTTGAATCTGTTCTAACTCTGCGTAGCTTTTCTATTTCTTCATATTCAGAAAAGCTACGCATCTTTCTCAATTCAGACCTTTAAAAACGATAAAATCCCTCAAATGTCAGAACATAATGACGCTATTTCCTTCAAGGCAATATTGCATCGTTGTCTAAGTGACAGACCACTCATTTATTTAATAACTAAATCATCTAATTGGAAATGGAATAAAACATCGATCCCCAAGTGCAAAAAATGAGTTTTCAAGGAAAATTCAATTTGGTGGGGAAAATACGGGATAGGATACCTTCAAGCTGAAACCCGTTGAGATTACTTGTCAGCCCAAAATACAGGTCAAGCTCATAACTAGATATGGTTCAGTTGTTCCTTACATTTTCCGATGTTTAATTTCAGTAATTGTGGCCTTGTTCAATATTCGATGACCTTATATATTTCTAAAACTGGAGATGATACGCTCATAGTAAGTTACTAGCCTGTACCGCCGACACGGCAGTGTTACTGATGTAACCAGGCTTCTCGAGTTTTTTTGTTCTTTCTGACACCAAAATAACATTCTTTATAATTATCTTAATAATTTTGCATCACACTATTTGACCACTGATTCAATATCACGCCTGTAATACTGTATCACTAGCAAACTTTATAATAAAAGTAGGCCCGTTGTAATGGTGACACACGAAACTCGAGGGCTGTGAAAAAGAAAAAAAAAAAAAAGGTACCATAAATAAAACCTCTCATTTTAAAACACGCTTTGGTCACGAAGTGGTAATATACTATGGAGTATCTCAACGTGCGTCTTTTTATGCTTAACTTACCTCGGAGAATTTGCGACATCTTTTTTTTTATGTCCTCTATTATAAAACAAGGCACACCACGACTCCGATTGCATCAGTTGCGATTTTGGCAATATCTGTCAGACCAATCGCTGTACTGCGACAGAGAAATAAAAATTTGGAAATAAAACTAGTGTTTGATGTTCATAAGTAATGCCTAATCAAAATCACAAAATCAAGTAGAACAATGTGATCAAAAACGATTCAACAATTTATTATACAAGTGCAAAGCAAGAGCTTTTCTTGATATCAATCTTCATGTTATCTTTCCAAAATACTCTAGTGTTTATTGTGTGGTGCTAACATTTTCTCTACTGTTGACCGAGATCCAAAACGTTCCTTATCTGAAACTGCTAAACTTTTGGCTTACAAAGCAATAATGACAACCCAGTTATCCAACCAAAATGCATCTATTTCATCAACACTTGAAGCAACAGCAAAAATCCTGGGAAAACGGCTATTAATCTGTGCACATGCTATCAAGTCTCACACATAAGAGTTGTATCCGCAGACTGTCATTTCAGTAGTTTCAAAAATTCCCTCTGTTTTTTTGTCCTTGTGTAATATCAACCCACACACATGTTTGCTGTACAGTTAATTAGTGGTACTGTCCTAGACAACACACAGTTATTAATGATGGTGATCGTGATCTAAATAAAACCGCAGTCCGCAATAGTTGCAAGAGTGGTTACCGGGCTGATCCTGAAATAAGAAAATTATATAAAATTGGTTCTTCATGTTATATTAGTATATAAACATAAAAATCATGTAAGGACAAGAAACACAAGAAAAAAGGACATGGGTAATGCCATTCACACTTTACTCATAAAACTATGACAAAACTTTTATACTGTACAAACATACAAGTGCAATGTATATAAGACAATGTAATAGTTTGATACGCGTCATATGACCCTTATACAATTAATTAATACATGAAAAGGAAATAAAAGCCTGAATAGTGCTTGTTGAAAATTATTAAAATATGTCCATGCGGGGCTATCAAAAATGGGAATATTCAAATTAAAGCACAGCTTTTACACTCTCTTTCATCTTTTGCAGAAATATCATTTTTTCACATCTTTACCTCAAAAAAATCTGTAGCGTTTGTTAGGACTTCTAGTGCAAGTTGGATTCTAGGTACTAGTCATGCTCTGCAAGGATACCACCATATTCTTACCAAGTTAATGTAAACTTTTGGATGTCCTAGGGGCCCTCCTCCTCCATCGCACGATACAACTCTATCTTTGCAAGCTTGGGGTGGGATTTCATCAATCAGATTAATTGCCCACTGCTTGTTAACCTGGTCAGAAAGTAAACATGAATGAAATAAATGACAAGCCTATCCTAGTTGTTTGTAAGGAAGTTCTTTCTTGGCTTGGATGGATTGGGTAAAAGGACAAGGTTTTTTTTACACATTAACCTATAAGAAAAACATGGATGTTATAAACAAATTATTTGCCTGTAAATTAGTATTACATGGCATAGATTGTTGCACTGCTACTGTTTGCTGGTTTTAACACTTTGCTGACGACTTTGCTAGGCTTGTTATAAAATTTGTTTTCATGATGAATGTCTTCTAAACTGGTGTTAAATTAAGCTGAAATGAGCCACAAAAACGAAATTAATGATTCAAAAGATAAGTTATTACATTAACAACTATTATGTGTATTATCAGAGATTGGAAGATTTAGATTTTTTAAAATAAAAAGAAAAGAAAAAAAAGAACATCTCACTCAATAAATGCACCACTAACCTGTTTGTCTGCTACGAGATATCTCGACATCCTATAGTCATCTGCTTCCCATTTCTGGCATGAAAATAAAAAATAAAAAATGTGTACCTCATATAGTAAAAAATGTGCCGTCAGAAGATTTATTCCCTATATTGCATATTTTTCATAATCATTGGCTAGAAATAAACATTTATTCATCTTCTGGAACTGGTAAATTCCCCCATTTCTTAATTTTTTTTCAGACTTAAAGAACAACACTGGATGGAGCAAATCAGCCAGTGTTCAAATATAACCAGTCAAGTGAAGCCAGGAGGAGGGGGGAGGGGGGGGGCACTTCTGGAGAAGAAGGATAAACTGACAACCAAGAAATGACCGATAGGCAACCTTTAGGATACCCATATTTCTATCTTCAGTTCCACTGGTTGTCGGTGCACAAAAAAATGGCCTTCATGTGTCATCGATCCCTTGCGACCTGTTAGCAACCTTATGTGACCACTTTAAAACCTATGGCAACCTCATTGCGACTGAGGTTGCCACAGATTGTCAAATTTTGCGCACACAGTCAAGTCGTGCATGTTTTTCCTCCCCGCCTACTAGTATAAAAGTCCTTGGCATGTTACTGACTGTCTCAATGTCTCACTGTATGAGGTAGAAAACATATTATTATGCCGAATGACTGTCAGGTTTGAAGTCTCAGAGGTCTGTTGGCTTTTTTTCTGACGGAGGTAAGTCAATTATGCTTAACAATGCTGGTAGTAAACTGTCAACCATTTTATAGAATAACACACTGGTAAGTCTTACAATGTACAAGTTGCTTTTCGTCTTACGACGAGAACAAACAAAATATTACCTGTCCTGTGTGTGTTACGACATCTTCTGGTTTCTTCAAATATTCTTCGACAACTGCTGGGTTAGTTGATGGTTTAGGATCAATTCTAGGTAAATTTGCTATAGCTGCTGGATTTGCTTTTGAACTTTTTCTAAATAAACCCCGAAAGATGATCTTCGTGTGCCGTAACGCCATCTTTAAAACTAGTTACACATGCGCAATATCTAATACTTCCGGTCGAACTGTTTCACTTTGGCTTGTGTTAATAAATTAAGGTAATTCTTAGAGAGACAGCCACTTTCCAGTTTATTGTGCAACCACAAGGTAAGTCAAAGCTGCAAAACCATATGAATAGAAACATTTTCCGAATTATCTATTGTATTATTTGCTAGCACATGTTGCTGGCTTGTTCCCCTTTTGGCTGGTCACGAATGATCATGGTCTGAGTTTTGTCTCAAATTTTCCTGCTACTTTTTATTCTGTTAGTTATATAGATGGACAATGGGTAATTTGTACTGAAAACGAAAATAGGGGTGCTCGAGGCTGATAATTAGGGCTACAATTTTTTTAAAAATGCGACAGGAGACAAAATGAGTAGGCCAGGTCACGCCACTCACACAGCCCTAAAAAAAGAAAAAAAATCTAACTTTTGAAGCCTTACAGTTGAAAAATAGAAAATAGTATTGATTACTATTGACATTTGGCAAAAGTTGCCATGGAAATAATGGATAAATCCCAGAAAATTATATCTTGGCAGATTCCTCTCGGGATATAGCTATAGCCATAGTGTAACTGACCAGAAAATTTCAAATTGCATACAACACAAAATTTTGTGGCCGACTTGCATTCTTGTAAATTTAATAACTTCTGATTAGCTTGCATGATTTTCAACACTTAAAATGTTTTGTAAAGCTCATAATTTTTCTGTCAGATAATATTAATTTGAATGATATCAGTGTTACTTCCAAAGTTGACCTGACCTCCCTAAAATGAGCTCATTCAGTATTTTTTCATGACATTTGTTTGACAGTTTGTTTTTACTATAAGGAAGTTAATTTGTCATTTAATTTTTCCACTCATTTGATTTCAGCTGCAGATGAAAAATGCTTGTTCCTCGATTTTTTAACTCTAGAAAGGTTACATCAGCACTTGGTACAGCACTGAGATATGCTTCATCGGTCGCAAGGTTCACCCCACAGCAATTTGGCGCAGTACAAGTAGGACTCCGTCCAGCATCTCAGACTGCAAGGCATGACAGTGGTTTCCTCAAGTTCTTTCCTGGGCCTTTGACTTTGGCAGGGCAGACAAGGACTTTTTTCACAAATTTTCATGCTAAATATTATGTTTTGTCTCAGTCCGTGTTAAATGCTGAACAAACCTTCACTCCAAACCCTGTGCTTCAGAGAACTATCTCCAGAAATATTACTGGATTATTAAATACTAGTATAACCAGTGGTCAAGGCACAAAAGTGACACGAGCTTTTTCGCCGAAATCAACATTGTCATCAAATCTCCTAGCTGTTCACTCTGGGAGGTTGACCCAGGCGGCAAATTACAAGGTGAAGGTCTCTTTAAAACGGAGATGCAAAGATTGTTACTTCGTGAGGCGCCACGGGAGGCTGCAGGTGGACTGCCGTACGTTCACCAGACATAGACAAATGCAGAAAATGGCCAAATATAAGCTGATGTGGCACACAAGAGTCCCAAAATGATAGAAGTCACACGGTAATTAAAAAAAAAATTAATTTCAGTATGTGGAATCTGGGAATTTTAGGCATTTGATTGAAATCACAGGAGCCATTATAAACTGAAAAATTGTCTAATTTCCTGTCAAGCTCGACACTGGACTCGTGTAGGTAAAAGTTACTTGGCATATGTCAAAGAGGAATACTGCTAGTTCTGATAATAAATTGACAGCCATTTGTCTTGGTAAAAACAGCGTTTTACATGCAAATGCATTCTGTAACTTTCTTACCAAGATCTCTACACTTGAAATGGACTGGGGTGAAAATTGCATGCAAAAAATGCCATGGTGTAATTGTGAGAATAAAAGAGGGTATTTTGCATGTAATTACAAGATGATAATCTTCCAAGACGGTTCTGGTTGAAACAAAGCCTCTACAGATGGCAAAATCGATTGTTTTCTGCCTTTTGTGTAATGGCGGTAAAATAAGTAAATTGCCTTTTTATATTTTTTTACCTATGCCTCAAAAGTAGAAAAACCTGTTTAGTATCTTTAAAAATTATGCACTTTTATACCGACTTCCAAATTGACACAAATTTTGCAGGGTGACTGGCTGTCAAAACATTCATATGATTGTAAATAAATAAAGAATTTCAGTGTAAAATGTTTATTTATTTGACAAAATAAATATGGTACAAAACAGTTGTTTTTTGGGGCATCACATCAAAGTATCACCCATAATTAACTATTTATGCAGCTTCCCAACACTGCATCTTAGTCCACAATGAAAGGCATGTATGACATTAAATTACTCCTATCTACATCAACAACCCTGACATTCAGACTGCTAAACTAACATAGAAACTTTGGTAGGCCTGGCTGTAAAGCTTAAATCAGGATTGTCAGTAATTTTTTAGTGCATTACCATTTATTGGGTAAAAAAAAAACCTGTACTGTACAGCTTTCAAATACTTCAATAGGTACTACATACTCCTCGGCTGAGTTAGTGAAGAGCCTGTACCATACAGATAACCTGTACAACAGTGACTCTAGACTTGGTGACTAACAAAACAGTGCGCCAATATGACATTTACATGCTTTACAAATTCATTACATGATGAGTATGTATATATTTGCTTTCTCAAAAATTTATTGGTTAAGTACGGATAAAACATAAAAATACATATCTACGTAACAAAAATGGTTGTTAATACCAAAGAAAAATGTTATTCAACTTAAAATTAATGAAAGCACAACCTCAAATATCCCCAAGTTACATTTAGAAATAAAGCTTAAAAGTGACTAGAAGATGAACAAATTCAAAATGATGATTCATGTACTCAACATAAATTCACAGTTTTATGCTTAAAAATAAATTAACCTACAGTCTTCCACATTACGACAAATAATACAGGATCCACGGGATCATTCGAACTGATTCGTTCACTGGAATAACCAAAACAATGGACGGAAACACCTTGATAAAATGCACATAACAAACAATGCTTCTAGTATGGGGGAAATAAAAACATTTTGAACTACCCCTTACTCTTCTGGGTATGTACTTATCTTCACATTAATAAATTTTAAAATAATAAACAAAAACACTAACATCACACAAGAAGAAGAAGAAAAAAAACAATGATAGGTTGAAATAAAGATGGAATAATATATCTGAATTTGATGTAAAAGTAAGGCAATGGCTAAATCTTTTCAATGAGAAAAATGTAATTTTTTTTTACAGATGATGTATTTTGTTTCATTTTGTTTAAATCAAAATTCCTAAAATTAGAACATTTCTATTGAGAGGTAGCATCAGAATTGAAAACCAGGCTACCTTATCGTTCTATTCTACACAGAAAAAGCACCACAAGTGCAATAAAGAAATATATTTCCATTCCAAAATAATGCACCTGGAAGATGGACATTTCTCCCCATTTAAAAGATCCGAGTCATAACCATAAATAATGAGGGTGATCACAAACTTGAATGCGGTCAAGGGGCACCATCTTGAAGTGCTGGACAACACCAGGAAGCCTATTCACAGTGGTCAACATCAGCCTGAATACCTGTATTATACTTACATCCTGGAATGACGGGGGAATTAGTGCTCTATTTACAAATGACATCTTGTAAAATTTCTATAATTACAAATATTGCTTAATTAACAACATTCCAAATGAGTTCTCTTTACCAAAATGCATCACTCTTCCAAGATCCTGCTGGTTGTATTCTTTCATAAATACTAATTTGCCTCCACCAGCACAAAAATGAAATATGAAATTCTTTTTGCCTTGATGAACATTTCTACACACTACTAGTGATATGTACACATGAATACTTCAGTATCATTGCAGATCAGAGCAGCCCAGTATAGAATGAATAGAAAAGAAAGTCTGTAAATCTAATGTCCATGAAATACCTCAATGAGAATTGACAGAACATGTCTTGAGCAAACTTCCAATGACAATGACAAATTTTGTGAAAAAATGCTGTATAAATGGAGGAATCGATATTTCACCTTCCACTGGCTGGCTGAAATAACGCGAGAATTTATGAATGACGTTCTGCACATAAAAGGCTTTCATATACGATGAAAACAAAATCAATATTGAGTGCAGTTTTGAGCCTCAAATTTGGAACCCAAGATAGTCCCATGTGGTCTCACAAGTCCTTCCTTCAAGTCAACCTCATCAAATGTGTTCCCATTCAAGCTAGTAGACAGTATACGACTGACAACCTTCAAACTATGGCTAAATATTAGTCTGCTTTTGACAATAGTGTCACATTAAAAAAAAAAAAAAAAAACTGCTATATTATTGCATGTAACACAGTGTTTTCTGCAGTCAGTGTGGCTGTGCTAAGTGCCCTATGGTGACTGATTGGAGATAGATGGCGCTGTTGCTACCTAGAATAACACTGATGATCTTGAGTATCAGCTGAATTCCAAGAGCTCTGAGATCTTGAGAAACTCTGTCCAGATATTACAAAAAACTGAGCAGTCTCCTGAGACCCAGATCCCTCTGTCTCTGAACAAAGATCCCTGAGATGGTGAGTATTGTGAAATGGTGGCACATGTGCAGCAAAGTTGCGACTCCTGCTCACTGCTTGACCTGCATATATGACAGGAAATGTGAAGCCTTGATCTTAAGAACATTTGCAACTTCAACATGGCTTTGGAACAGGGGCGTGTTCTTCTGTGATGCACTTCCCTTCCTTTGGCCGTTGTCTTCTGCGTGTTCTAGAAGTTCTGCTACCTGGGAGCCGGAGCCTCAGTATGGGAGAGATCTTGGCGTGAGGTAAGTTCCCGCACTTTGTCTGACCAGTACTCACTGCTCTGCTGTAGCTGCAGTGAAAGCTGAAGGAAAAAAAAAACATAAAAAATATTAACTTTTGAAAAGATGAGAAGGAAAACATAGCCGTGGTCTTCTGTTCCTTGTTCATATCTACTAAGCAACACGAGCTGAATGAATTTAGCCTCTGCAAAAAAAATGTCTGGTTTCTAATTGCTGACACATATTTATGCAAAAGTCAATTTTTATATCTTGGGGTCTTCTTAATTTTCCAAATGCCATGGATCCATTGTGTATCAACTTTTTATAAACAAAAGAAAAACATCTAACAATAAAGGCCTCAATGAGTGCATGTACGGGGTTACGCACATGTATTACGAATTGTGCGTTCTCAAGCAATCTGCAGTGTCATCCGCTGTCCCCATGTCCAATGCTAGTAAAAATAAAGCCAGCTCAGTATAATTTTCTAATATTTTTTCAGTTACCAGTCACTATTTTTGCTTTGGGCAGAGATTCTCACACTTTGGTGTCTCGAAAGTCCAGCAGGCTTAAGAATTTTAGTCACAGACTGTTTATATGGTCTACATCCCCTACCTCTCCTACTCTATTAATCCAATAGGATTTGTCTAAAGTGTGAGGGTCACTATGTCCAGTGCGGTGGTCACTACGTCCTATGAGGTGGTCATTTCGTCCAGTGTATTCTATTGTTCTACTCAGTGCACTTCTATCTCTACTTGGCTGCAGAAAATGAAAAGAAAACAATGGCTACAAAATCAGTTTTTTAAACAACAATAACATCAATAATAATAAAATTAATAGAACTAAAAAATATCAAATTTATTTCAATTGAATTCCACTAATGCATAATCAATGTGCTCAATTCTTTTAAAACAATTTTCAAAAATAAATAAATATTCAACAGTTTAAAACAGTCTGCCAAATTATTTTTATCATTCAGATTACAGTGCCCATCCTTCAATGTGAAACTCCTCTATGGACATGCAACACCACTGACAGAGTAAAGCAAACCCCACATACCCTATCTACATGTACTGCCGAGCTGCTGTCTCTGTCTAGCTGTGAATGGGAAACATAGGCTGAATCAGACAGACTGATAGGCTCCTGTGGAAAGAGAAAAAACAAATGAGAGTTAAGTATCGTATCCGCAGTACGGTACTGCACACAGCTAGTTCTAGTGCAAGCATCTCTACAACTGTAGCATGGAATCTAAGGCATTTGGGCATCACTAGACTAGCCTGAGATTAGCCCTCTAGCATGGGTGGGTGGGAGGGAATGTAGAGTCAAGGGAAGAGAAATTGTTTTGCCTCCTTGATGTTGTGGATTTGTCAGCTCAGCATCCTGGTGTTCTTTGCGTTACTTCAGCAGCATTACACCAGATACAAAGCATTATACCAATACAGGGGTAAGTGTGCATTGAAGTCCAATAAGTTCTGTGTGACACTGAACATGCATTATTACACGGTATGTGAGAGACACAACATACAGTGTGACACTGAACATGCATTATTACACTATATTAAGAGACACAACATGAACTTAAATAAGACAAACTAAACCCACAACACAAATATCAGTTAAGTGGTCAAAGTAAAACAAAGGTTATACAAAATTCTGTTAATTTATACTCAATTAAACTTACACACATCTAAACTGACTTAAATTTTAGTTGTGTTTAAACAGTAAATGTAATACAAACATGTTACTTCCAAAGTGTGTCTGTTATACTCATATTTAAACACAAGACATTCAATCCACACATCAATAAACTTCATCATCATGCTGTAAGTATAAATGTTAAAAGGTCATCATATGTTGTCAAATAACTGGCAACAAGAAGCCAAAGCTGGCCAAAAGTTTCTCATCTCATAGCTGCATTTCTATGCAACATCTACACTGCACTCTCTATCATAACATAACATAACAACTACAAGCACCCTGCACTGCACTTCTACATGCCAAACACACCCGAACCGTGTGTCATGCACCTTCGTGAGTAAAGTACCAAATAATTACCTACACGAGGTCTATCAAGGTCGCGCACACGAGGAGACCTGGGTGTGCGCGACAGACTGTGATCTAAAGAAGCCATGTGACGCGTGTCTAATTGTGCTCGAAGGCTGAGGATGGTCTGTTCTTTGCTCTCCACCTGAAGTTGTAGAGTTTGTCGCGCTGCGATCTCCCTCTCGAGATCTGCGCGCACACGCATGTTTTCTTTTTGCACGACGTTGAGCTGCTGGTTGAGCTGTTGCACGTTGTCTACATTGGCACGAAGGCGGTTGTGGAGATCTTCAATTGTGGCTATCTTTTGTTGAATTTCTGAGTCTTGGTCATTTCTGAAAATTAATGTCATCGTTTTTAATTTAAAAAATCATCTCATTTTTTAAGTCAACCTATCAGTTTCTGTCTGGTTGTTAAAACAGGTAAGTAACAGGAGTTAAGATTTTTTCTAAAAAAAATGATGGATAAACCTTATGAACAAATAGTATTTATTTCCATTTTTTCCTCTAGAAATGTAACAGAAAACACTGACAATTTTCATATGTGAAAACTGCAGTACATGTTACGTGAGAATTTGATTTCAAAGCAGCCTACTCATGTTCTTCCAGTCTGCTCCTGAGCTGGTGCAGCAGGGCCTGCTGGTGAGAGGAATGAGACTGGAGGGCCTGCAAAGGTCAAGGTCAAACAGATAGGTCAGGGTTAATATGGATCAAGGTCTATAAAAAGTCATGGTGAGTACATCAAGTTATTTTTCATGATCAAAGCATGAGTTTCAAACAGAAGAATAAAAGTCTAGTGTTCTTCTAAGTGATAAAAAAAAAAAAAAAAACATGCAAGGCTATTATCCTGTTTTTATACACCCTACTTTCTGACTTACAGCTGTACATTTCCTTAACATGTTACAAATTTCATCTCAATTCTAGATTGTGAAAGTCATTTTGGTTAATTGCAAATATTTTATTTCAAAAATCTTGAAGATCCCCATGTCCCAGTTTGGTCCCTTACCTTCCACTTGTCATAGTCCACCCTTTTCTGGTCCATCTCCCTCCTGATGCTTTCATTCTGTCTCTGCAGAGTCTGGAGCTGCTCCTGGAGGTGACTGCAATGACCACAGGGTAAGCTCAGGAATACATTGTGAATCATTTTACATTAAACTTGGTGTTTTGGTAAAAGACATGATTTTGGTTGTGAGAAAAAAAGCAAGAAGAAACTGCTCAGTAGCTTTATGACAGGGGGTCTGGGGGTGCTTAAGGCCAAGATAAAATCAGAATTCCAATTTAAATCAGAAAAAAACACATCTGTGATAATTGTATAGCGTAAAATAAAATAAAATAAAAAAAACAATACCATAACAGTTACAAAGTAGGGTAAATTTTGTTTATCGAATTCCAGTACTAAGTTTTGTATCATATGCATGTATCATGATATATTACAACAATTCAAAACTGAACTAAAAAAAAAATGGTTACTCACTCTTTTTCTGCTGATAAGTTCACCAGAGCTTTGCTTTGTTCCCTGCAAAATATACATGTCATGGAAGGCATAAATGTCTAAATACACTTGCTGACTCATAACACAGAATATATTTTGCCTGTATATGGCATACTTTACATTTATACATCATAAATTTTCCATATATTATTAAATTGACTAGTTTCCCCAAGGCTTGACACAAAAAAGTCTCCAGCAGAGGGCTTGTAGTCTGTACCACAAAAGAATGAAAAGTTTTCTTTCCTATGAAGATCTATTAAATTAATCACTTTCAAAGCAGTCATAAGTTCATCCAAATATTCAGACAATGCTATGAATTCAGCTTTCAAAGCAGCACTACCCATGCGCACTGCTCCACCCACCCATGCACCCACACACATACTAAATACCCCCACACACCTTCACCCACCCACACCCACCTTATTTTAGCCCCCAGTTTCTCGTTGGCTGCCTTCTGTTCTTGCACCCAGGTGTTCACGTTCTGCACCACCATCTCACTCTCCCTGTGCAGCCGGTCGCCATTATTCCTGGTCTCGTCCAGAGACTGGCGTAGACCTTCAATCTCGGCGTTGGCACTGTGATATTTCTCCCTGAGGTTGTTTACTTCATCTTTGAGGTGCTCACTCTGGAAAATTGAACAACTCAAAATTTGATGTGTGGAGACTCTTTAATACCTGGACTTCACACCTTTGACCATGAATGCAAGTGTTTATATTTTTTCATGAAAAGTTAAAATGTTGAGCATAAAAGCTGTTATCCTTATCAATGGCATTAGCCACTTTTTCAATTAACATTTTGTTTCAGATCAGTCATAGCCTTTTGGGCAAACAAATGTGCCAGCAATATATGTAAATATGTCTACACTCCGATTCCATCTTGACTGCGCAACTTGCTGATATTGTGAAAAAGTAAAAAAGTTGTTTTCTTTAATTCTTGTGCTTCTCCCCACAATTCAGTATACAAAAATAAAATATCTATCTATACTCTACATTACGGGTATGTTCTATCACGAACTGATCTCACCTCCCTGGGGAGTGTGATACACATGTTGTGCTCTCAGTTTTTATTTTCATTTACCAGCCCTCCCATTACCAGATCATGACACACACAAAGCAGGCCAAAAACATGTTACACTTGACCAGAAATATCACTGAGTCATAGGTTTTATTAATAGTCCAAAAATTTGGTGCATAAAAAAAGGTACATGGGGGACATTTACCTACAAGCAAGAAATTTGGCACAGTGGTAGATAATATGGCCAACAAATCCAATAATGGCTGTCCAAAATGCCCTTTCAAGATTGCTGGCCTATTAGAGGTAGAAAAGAGCAGAGAATAACCCACCTCCTCCAGTTTGTTCCTGTATTTCTCCTGCAATGAGGACAGCTCCACCTTCATCACCACCAGTTCCTCTTCCTTCTGGGACAGCTCCTGCAGACCCTGCTTGTTCCTCAGCTCATAACTGCTGAGTTCACTGTGCAGCTCCTGGAACTTCTCCTCGTAGCTGTGCAGCTGAGGAGAGGGATGAAAAATAAGGCAACAGTAAAAGATGTGCATTGAACTACAGGTGGTGCAAGTTTTCAATGTTAGAACAGGCAAATATTAAGTAATAAATTCTGAGTTAATGTCAATAAAATATCTCATGTAAATAGACAATATACTAATACACAACACAATTAATTTCCTTATACTTGGTTTGAAGGAAGGAAAGATTCAAAAATTGATTATTATTATTATGCACACCAAAACACTGTAAAACATTTTTGTTTGTTATACTTTGATAAAATGAATGTTAAACATGCCTTGGAAGAATTTATGTAGTGTCTCAAATTTCAGATAAAACAGCTCATTATATCCTCCCCTCCCCAGTCTCACGAAAAGACTTAAAATAAGTCATTTTTCCAGATAAAACTTCAGCAATTCAGCATTAAGTTTTCAATTTGTGTAAGCATACTACTTGAATTTAGACAGCTTAGGATTTAAGAATTTTTTTTGCCAAATTGGGCGAAGGGGGGGGGGGGGGGGTTGGCAGGAAAATGATCTGCCATGTTTCAAATTTAATACTATTTTGTGAAACAGGGGGGGTCTTGGTGATAAGTAATAAACACTGGTTGAAGACACCCACCTCCTCCTCTGAGGCTCTGTTCAGTTCCTGTACTTTTTTCAACTCGTGTCTCAGTTTTCTCATCTTGTCTTCATAAACCGACAGCTAGATTGAAAAATAAAATATCATCAGACAACATGCATTGACAAATATGCTAAAAAGGTTAATTAAAAATTTGTAACTATGTATCAAATAGCAAAGCCCCCAACTATAATCTTTTCCTGACAAATGTGTTCATAACATAAAACCTTGTACAGCATGTATAAGAGATTTTACAAAAAAAACCATAAAATCACATGCTTTGAGAGAGAGACGGGACTCCTCACCTCCTCTGCCATTGCCTGGTTCTGTTGCTTTGTCCTGGAGAAGTCTGTCTTCAGGGTGGTCAGCTGCTTGGACTGGTCACCTAGGTGATCCATGGCCTCCTTGTGGTTGCCCTGGGCAGTGGTCAGCTGAATCTTCAGGTCATGTACTTTCTGCTCATTCTCTATCAGCTGTCAAGGAGGAAACAAAATTGGAGAAAATTGCACGATGGAATTGTGTTTGCAGCGAGATACCCTCTATTTTATATATCAGCCTCAAATATGTGGAACAAAATTTACATTCCCTAAATGAGATAAAATGATGAAAAAAAATACTTCATATATAAAAATCTCATTATGTCTGAAAAGTTCAAACATATATGTTAATATGTTTCCTAAAAGGTCTATGGAGATTACTAGACATCCTGTTGAGATAATTAATACATATGCAAAACATTGATCTATTTCTGGACATCCTATGTTTGCCAATGTATAAGATGTTCCAACATTAACATTGTCACAGACATCATATATTAGCCGCGGTAATTCCAGTAATACATAGCAGTTTACAAACTTGAACCCTTGAATATAGGCCGAACCCTCCCCCCCCTTTTTTCTGTCCCCTTGCCTCACCTCGTTATGGCAGCTCCTGTATTGTTCCTGGCCCTGCTCTATCTCACTCTGCAGCTGGGCCAATGTTTCCTCATACCTTGCAACCTGGAAGTAAGCACAGTGTAAGGGAATCATTTTCATTAATATTATTACTAATTGGAGTATTAAAAAATTGTGCCACTGATAGACATTTTCACTGTTTTAAGGATACCTGAAGTTAACACATTTTCAAAATGGAATAACTGTGATCATTCTGAGGTGAAGCATGTGTGCTAAATCACTTAAATTCAAATCACATTAGGAAAAAGTTTGCCAGTTCAGATCAAATCATTCTTCAGCAAAACAAAACAAAAATAAATAAATAAAATGAAAAATAAATAAAACCCTGTGAGTGTATTGCCATGCCCCTACTGACCTCCTGTTGAAGAGATTTGCCAGCACAACTCAAATCATGGATTTTTTTCACTCTAAAAAATTATAATATAAATAAATAAAAATATTAAAATAAAAAAAGAACCACTGACCTCCTGTGAGTGGTGCACACTCTGTTTCTGTGCAGTGGCCAGGTTCATCTTGGACACCCTGAGTTGACCATCCTTCTCAGCCAGGTCTTCCTTCAGTGTGCGCAGCTTCTGCTGCAGGCTCTCTACCTGTGCCTCCAAGGTGGAGATCTGGCTGTCTTTCTCCTTCATCTAATACACAATGAGATAACAGAGTTTTTTTTATATTTATTTGTGCTTTGTTGATACATGTCAAAAGAGATGAGAGTAGATGGTTAACTGTCTGTACTATGTATCAATATGAAATATAAATATAAAAATCAACAAAGTAATACCCACTCAAGTTTCTGTAGTTCAGAACTGACAATAAAAAATACTTATAAATCAATATTTTTAGGATTCTACAAGTTAAAATGACAGATGAAAAAAAGGTGTGTTGCATCATATGCTATAGTTGACCTCCTTGTTGACCCACTCACCTTGTTGAGACAGTCCTTGTTCTGTTTCTGTGCGGCCTCCAGCTCATCCTGCAGTTCTGCAATCATCTTCTTGCACTGCTGGAGCTGCTTGTTGCTGTCTTGTTGTCTGCCTCGCTCCGCCTTCAGCTCTGCCTGCAGCTGGCTCAGCACTCCGTCTTGCTGCTCTATCTGAATATAATAATAATAATAATAATAATAATAATTGTACAGTTGTAGCCCACATGCACCTCAGTGCTACTTAAAACCAGTTAGA
>NW_019776080.1:283206-291681 GCF_001039355.2 Lingula anatina | reverse complement strand
ATTCTTCAGCAAAACAAAACAAAAATAAATAAATAAAATGAAAAATAAATAAAACCCTGTGAGTGTATTGCCATGCCCCTACTGACCTCCTGTTGAAGAGATTTGCCAGCACAACTCAAATCATGGATTTTTTTCACTCTAAAAAATTATAATATAAATAAATAAAAATATTAAAATAAAAAAAGAACCACTGACCTCCTGTGAGTGGTGCACACTCTGTTTCTGTGCAGTGGCCAGGTTCATCTTGGACACCCTGAGTTGACCATCCTTCTCAGCCAGGTCTTCCTTCAGTGTGCGCAGCTTCTGCTGCAGGCTCTCTACCTGTGCCTCCAAGGTGGAGATCTGGCTGTCTTTCTCCTTCATCTAATACACAATGAGATAACAGAGTTTTTTTTATATTTATTTGTGCTTTGTTGATACATGTCAAAAGAGATGAGAGTAGATGGTTAACTGTCTGTACTATGTATCAATATGAAATATAAATATAAAAATCAACAAAGTAATACCCACTCAAGTTTCTGTAGTTCAGAACTGACAATAAAAAATACTTATAAATCAATATTTTTAGGATTCTACAAGTTAAAATGACAGATGAAAAAAAGGTGTGTTGCATCATATGCTATAGTTGACCTCCTTGTTGACCCACTCACCTTGTTGAGACAGTCCTTGTTCTGTTTCTGTGCGGCCTCCAGCTCATCCTGCAGTTCTGCAATCATCTTCTTGCACTGCTGGAGCTGCTTGTTGCTGTCTTGTTGTCTGCCTCGCTCTGCCTTCAGCTCTGCCTGCAGCTGGCTCAGCACTCCGTCTTGCTGCTCTATCTGAATATAATAATAATAATAATAATAATTGTACAGTTGTAGCGCACATGCACCTCAGTGCTACTTAAAACCAGTTAGATATTAAGCACCTGTAGACAGGCAGTTTGAATTTGAAAGAAAGAAAGAAAAAAACTAACCAAAAAAAAAAATAAATAAAATAAATAAATAATAAAACTCATTAATCAATCAATCAATAATAATAATAATAATAATAATAATAATAATAATAATAATAATAATAATAATAATAAATTTAATTTAAAAGGAAAGAAA
Source organism: Lingula anatina (assembly GCF_001039355.2). The sequence goes on along the minus strand of NW_019776080.1, from coordinate 290,590 downwards.
ATACCATCACCTGTTCGCCCAGCATCCTCTCCTGCTCCCTAGCGCCCTCTAGCTCAACTCTGTATTTATCCGCGTGCTGTTTGTAAGACAGCCCCTCCTGCGCTATCCTGTGATGTTCCTCCTTAGCACCTATCAAATCTTTGCGAAGCTTCTCAATAATTTGCCTCTGTTCCTCAATTTCTTCCTCATAACTTTGATTTCTTTCTCGTAGAGTCTTTGTCTCTGTCTGATATTTACGTATAGTCTGCTCGTGTCGGACGACTTCCGACACCCGACTACTGAGCTGCTCCTGAGTTTGTTGTAGGCTTTGCTCCATCAGCATTAATTTTTCTTCGTGGTGTGCAAGCTGTAAAAAAGAATCATTATAAAAAGGATTAAACTAACAAAAAATCCCTGGAAACTGGGCACTAGCAACAGCCAATGAAACATGTTGTATGTCAAAATAACATAATTCAATCTACTAAATATAAATACAAAACTGTTCCAGATCACCATCTCTTTCACTCAATTGATAAATCTATTGATTCAACATAATTTCAATGTTTTATTTTCCCTTTCAGATGCAAGCAATGTTTCACAAAGGAGGGGGAAAATAATGTATTTGTTTATAAAATGACATTTGAAAAAAAATCAGTGTGCCAATCTTCTAAAACTGGCTAAAAGCCTTCTGAAGCATCATAGTGAAAAATAAAAAAATTAAAATCTTGTCACAGCAGTGTTCTTAATATAAAAAATTAAACCTGGCATGGCCACTTCTAATCATTAATTCTCCACATAGGAAAAGTGCAAATTGAACGCAGACTTCAAATCAAAACAGATATCTGTAAAAATTGGTACCACTGCAGCAATGATAATATTGCAATCGAACACTGACAATTTCCCACCTACCACAATCTACACTGTTGTATGTCTGAAATATGGCAATATGTTCATTTTGACCCTTTGTCTCAAATGATAAGAAAGACTGTTCTCTGTGAACCAAAAACCTTATGTTTTATTATTTCAAAATAAATTATTTTAAAAGAAAATACACAAAATTTCTCCAATTGATCAATTAAGATAGTCAAAACACATTTAACCTGGTCTGCTGGACAGCCTTTTAAAAAGTTGCTTTGATTAAAGGACAATGAAATATGTCCCAGCAGATTCTTAGACCTGGGTGTTTTGTTGGACCGATAAGGGGAAAAAATAGCTTCAGACTGTACCCCTCCCCTCTGCTACTCACATCCTGAGCACAGTCTCTATACTGTGTCCTAGCCTCTGTCAGGTCCTGTCTTAGACCACCCACTTCAGCCTGCAGGTCTGCATTCTGGAATACAACACAGAAATAAAGTATAAAACTTCATTTAAAAAAAAAAATAAAAAGATTTCATATTAGCGCTTCTCATTGCTGTCGAAGAAAATTATGATGGGGCATTTTAAAGCATAAATTGTGTACAAATTTTGCATGGCAATGTTCCTTTGTAAAAATAAATAAAATAAATGAAATAATAAATAACTCTCCTATAATATTGGGAATTTTCACTCAGTTAAAACTACCTTCAGACCTTTTTACAGTTCTTGAGCTATTATGAACCAGTGAACATGAAATGTGACAGATCACATATGATTGTTTCTTCTATGCATCTGTATACATATGGACTAAAACAAACAAATGAACCAAGAAAACTACATATATAACTAAACAACCAGCTACTTACAGAGCTTTCCATAGATCTATTGTGTCCCTGGAGGTTAGCCAGTTCTGTCTTCAAATCTCTGACTGTGGACTCTAGATGGTCAATCTGGAATTGGGATAAATGAAAGTTAATAAAATGCATTGAAATACAATAATCCAATGGAAATAAATAAACAAGAATTAAGAAATAAAAATTCAAAATTATTAGTAGGAGATGCTGATACCCAAAACAAAACAACCAATCTTATTCAACCTTAATCATGTTTGGAAATTATGCTCCATTCTAACCCTGATTTATACCTTCCTAATATGATAAATATAATGAACTTATAGAATCAAAAACCAGAAACCCTCTCTCTCTCTCTCTTTCTCTCTCACAGCATACATCCACACACAAATGCACACACACACACACACACACACACACACACACACAAATAGCATACACGCACAAAAATAACATGCATACACCCAAGTAACACACGCACACATATTTAACACCCCCTCCCTGTCCCCAATCACTGACCTCACTGGCCTTGACATTGATCTCCTCCTTGGAGGACTTGATGTCCAGCTCATTCCTCTTGTTGGTCTCCTCCCTCCTGGACAACTCCTGCTCCAGCCTGGAAGGATAATCAGGATTATAATATACATTGGTTACAATATACTGGCAATTATTAGAGGGGGTAAAACGATTTGACTTTCTACCATTACCATCTAACATAAAATATCATCAACATCTTTTCTTTCTTTCTTGATACATGCATGGCCTTTTCCTCAGAAGTGCTTCATGACCTGTCTGAAACTGATTTCAGTTATAATACCCAATAATAAAATGTTCATATACTATAATCAATTTTTTTACTTCCATTTATTTCTTGAATATATTTTTATTATTGTTTTATTGTTCTTGACCTGAACATAATTAATGATAACTGCACATACACCTGAAATTGTTAATATGGCCAAAGTAGAGCACAGAAAGGGACAAGCATCCCACCTATACATACCTGAGTACCTGCTGCTTGGCCTGTGACAGCTGTGTCTCCAGTGTCTGGACGGCATCCTCCATCTTGGTGCTCTCGGCCTTGTGTCTCTGCTGGGCTGTGGCCAGGTTCAGCTGGAGCTGCTGGATACTCTGCTCAAGACGGGCAATCTGGATGAGAAAAAAAAGGAGCCTTCAGTTTATTTTACAAATTAAACCAAAACATGGTTATACATTATACTAAAAACCAAAATGCTACTTGCAAATCTCAATTTTCATGAGCAAAGAATTATATTTGTTACATAATATTTGCTTGTCAATAGTCCTGTGGTTGCAAAAAAATTCCTGAATGTATATTTCAAATACACCCAGATTATGAATTTCACAGTTAAGTTTAAAAAACAATTAATACTGATATATCATTAGATCATAAATGTTCTTTGAGGTAGTCGGGTTCAATATTCTGTATTATGTTCCATAGACCAACCTCCTTCTGTGCACTGTTCTTCTGTTCTTTGAGTCCTGCCAGTTCAATCTTCAGCTCGTTCATGTTGTCCTGCATCTCCGCATTGTGCCTCATCTTCTGCTGCAGGTCGCTGCGCGTCTCCTCGTTATCGTACTCCAGTTGGCGAACCTGATCCACTTTACTGTTGTACTGAAATAATACAAATTACAGTCAATATCACATATCAAACTTTGTCGAATCTGGTTCACTTTACTGTTACATTGAAATAACAGAAAACTACTGTCAATATTACATACCAAACTCTCTATAAGGGCAACAAGGGTAGCACTCGTTAGCTTTGCAATACTTTATTTACTTGGACAACCACCCACTTTATTCTGGGTCAAAACTGTCTAAGATTTAAGTCTTAAAATTAACATCAATTTGATTTATATACACCAGATGCCAAAAGGCCACTGACCTCATCATTGGAGTGAAGGTGCGAGTCTTGGTAAGCCATCAGCTCTGCCTGGATCCGCCGCACTTTCTCCTCCTGCTGAGACGCCTCCACCGTCTTCTCGTTCATCATCTCCTTCAGGCTCCCGATGGTTTGCTCACAGCGCGTCACCTTATCCAGGGCACCTGACAGCTCGTCTTGGGAGTTATTGAGTTCCTGTGTGAGCTGTTCGATCACTTCCTCGCAGTGGGCCAGCTCGCCATTCTTTTCGTCCAATTTCTGCTCAAGGTTTTCCAAGTCCATTTTTAGTTTTTCTGCCTCGTCGCCTTTTTCCATTTCCTAAAATTAATGATCATATCAAAATGATGAGTACTGTCATTATGAACAGGCGTAATACCACAAAGTACTCTACCACACCAGATGCAGCACCTAAAAGTAAATGAAGTATCTTACAAGCCAATTATCTTAGTAAAAAAAGCAGACCAAGGCAACAGTCATATGTAAATCAAAACCAAACCATTGACATTTTAACTGAACACATATTACCAGTTGTAATATTGAGTAAACCATACTGGTTTGACTGCAAGAGATGAACATCCACACACAACATACCACAAAAAGAGAACCTATATTTGATTTCCTTGATTTTTTCTTAAGTTACACATGAACAATCACTAACACCTCAGTGCCCTGCTGTGCAACAGGCATATCCTTTAAAACAATTAAAACTAAAACACTTGAACAATGTCAATGAGCACGAGGGTATCAAACAACAGAGGTAATGAACTATGACTATGTCACTGTGGTGTCCCAGTGGTGCTCCTAGAATCTGCACATGGTGTGGTAGAGTACTTACCCTGTTCCTGCTCTCTGCCAGTTTCTCCTGCAGAGTCCTAATGGTGCCTTCCAAGTGCTGCACCTGGTTCATGCACTGCTGGTACTTCTGCTTGTAGTTGTTGAGGTTGGCCTCCAGCTTCTCCGTCTGCTGTTTGCCTTCCTCCACCTGGTCATCTAGCACCACGATCTGCTGCCTGGCCTCGGACAGACTGGTGTCCTGCTGCTTCATGGTGGTCAGCTGTTTACGGATCTGAGCAGACAAAATACTTCAATTAAATTACAATTTGCATGTGCATTTGTGCGTGTGAGTGCATGAGCATGCAAGCATGGCCGCGCCTCGTCAAGCTTGATTTTTTAAAGCAAAACTTTTAAATACAAAACTGTATTTCATGAGGTGCCAATCTTTACAAAATAAACAAATAAACAGTTACTGATTAAAAGAGACCACTGCTCATACCAATACCATTTAACAAATGTCAAAAAAGACTACATAACATCATTTAATTTGGACAGAATTATGATATTCATGTACTCAGGAAAATCATAAACCCCCTGGTCTCAACATCCAAGATTTCCCCACATCCCTCTCCGCATACCAACCTCTTCCTGAGATTCATCATAGGCTTTCTTCAGCTCCTCCAGTTCCTCGGTGAGGCCCAGGATGGTGGTCTTACTCTGCGTGTTCAGACCTGCCATTTCTTCCAGCTCGGCTCGGGTCTGTTCTACCGTCTCCTGCAGGATGACCACGTCTTGCTTGTACCGGTTGACCTCCTCCTGGTGCAGAGAGCGCGCCATGTTGAAGTCGGACTTCTGCTGGTCAATGGACCTGATATGGTTCTTGACCTGTGGAGAGGAGGAAGGGGGTTATGTTTACACAAATATGTAGTTTATACAATTTAAATGAAAATGATCAACAGAGCTGTTTCAAATTCTGAAACAATGAAGTAAAATCTCCAAAAACTCTAAGCTTAATTTTGATCTCTCTCTCTCTCGGCAATACTTTATATCAAGTTACACAAAATATTTAAAGCATTTTTAATAAGTTCATATTCATGAGATAAGAAAAAGTTCACCTCTTGTTCTGATAACTGTTGAAGGTTCAATAATTCTTGGATTTTCTTCTGATCTGCAGTGGTCTAAAATGAACATCATAATTATAGTATAATGATATCATATGGTATCAAAGACTGCATCAATCATGTGTTAATATAACAGAGTGTACAGCACAGATTAACTAACTAGACTTAAATTATTGCTGTATGTGTGGGTAGTTGTCTCCTTGCTGACGTGTCCATCTGACCATTACACTTTTCATAGAATTAATGTTAAAATAACTTTCAACCTGATGAGTACATATTCAATCTTAAATTGTTGAAAAACATAATTGTATGTAAAAACCATATACATCATTTTGACAGCTAGAAGACAGAAAATATATAAAGAAATATCCCAATCAACACGTCTGTTCATTCATTTCAGATCAATTGTACCAAGTAATTGTACCAAGTGAATGGCAGACAAATTAACTTTTCACTTTTATATCAAAAACATTAAATCCCTTTTTTTGTACACAAATAAAATACAACATGCATGATGGTGTGTGGGTACAGGTGATTTCACCAGAAACAGAAATAGATAAAAAAAATTCAACTCAAGGCAATATAAAGCCAAAAGTAATGTAGTGAGAAGACAACCCAAGGTGACATGAAAGCAAAGAATCCGGCTACAGCAAGCAGACTTTCCAGCAACCCTGATTAAAAAAAGTAAAGGAAAAAAATGATATAATTATTAACCTCATTTTTCTGATTATATCAGCAACCAATTTTTTTTTTTTTGCTACTGCCATGACAGCATATATTCACCATTCATTGTAAGCCACCAATATTCTATTCTATAAAAACAAAGATTATTTTTCATTTCAATCCTCTGCCACCAGATAAACCATAACCAATCATGGCAATTTTGGAAAGATCAGCAGTTGCTCAATTTGCTATGGGCATACTAATTAACAAACCACTAGAATCATGCACCAGCAAATACACAGCTTTATAAGATACCCTAGGCCTACAACAGAAAGAGGTGGGGGGGGGGGGTAGTGAAGACCAAAAAAGGGTGGTGGTCCATACCTTATCAACACCAAGAAATAGGAACAGTGCTCGCATAAAGAGGGGTGATGATACAGTATTACCAAGGAAACATTTTTCAAAAAGAATTACCATTTATTTTATTAAAAAATTAATTTATTATATCAGAAAAAAAGTGCCGCAAATGATTACAGAAAAAAAAAATATATATATATATATCTAAACATATTTTGTATTTTATTGAAAAGCTGTCGAAAACAAATTCTTTCTGAAATGTGGGGCGTGAACACAAGGTATACAGTGAAGTACCAGGCAATGGGTCCTATTCAAACCATACCATATCATACCATACCATTACATGTGAAGCATACCATGTGAAACATGCCATGTGAAGCATGCCATGTGAAGCATACCACAGGGTGCTACACAAGCTGTGAACACATTCCAAGCATGAATCCCAAAAAGAACACTAAAAAGTATCCTTACACTGAATTCAGATACATGATAGCAGTAAAAGTGTCTATTTACAAAAGTGCTGGCATTCCTTTATCGAAGACAGACCTGAAGAGACAAGAGACACTCTTATGGCTTACTCTCAACGCAACTATCGTTTTACACAGACTGATTTAACTCTGCGGGGACTCTCGCTGAATGCAATCAGGTTAACAGATTAACCAGCCTCTTTCTGGCACTGAGTAGAATACAGAAACCTGGTGATTATATGAGTTTTTTAGAAACATGAGGAGTAGAGACATGTTTATCTGATTGCATTTAGCGAGAGTTCTTGCGGAGTTGGATCGATCTATGTAGAACGATGATTTCATTGGAAATGAGCCTTTAGGACAACATGAAACCACTGTGACAATATCTAACATTTCAATGGTCGTTCACATCTTAT
>NW_019776080.1:273206-278206 GCF_001039355.2 Lingula anatina | reverse complement strand
TGCGGAAACTTCTCGAAAATATTTATCTACATATGGATTAATTTATAAACAGACAAAACCTACATCAAAAAATGTAAGGTAGAATGTAAAAAAAAAAAAAATTATATCTCCTATATCTACAACTGCCTAAACTTCCTTGTTATCAAGCTAAACAATGGAGATGTATCCTGTCACTTAACCTTGCTTTCAGAACTTTTACATAGTCTTTTTCAGGTGTATCTTTCAAAATGACAAATACATATGATCAAATTGTTTGAATTTAGCAATTATCTAACTTCATGTTCGATGAAACAGCTTTTTAACTGATACTCATTTAATGATGGTTAAAGAAAGGAGCCATTCGCATGATTTAGGTCCTTGGTGCCTTTAACGAAGGGTCAAAATCTCTTTTTATGCAGAGCTGACATTTTTCTACCATAAATTTTAAGTTGACTCCACATTATTCTTCACATTATTCCTACCTGCTCTTCATACTTGCTGTTGGTCTCCTGCATCTCCACATAGTCCATCTTCAGTCTCTGTATCGCCTCCTCACGCCTCTTCACCTGAATACACATAGGAGACATAAAATTCTTGGATTCATATGTTAACAATCTGTATCATTTTATTTTTTTATTTCAAGAAGGAAAGGCAGACCATTAATAATATACTAAGATAATGCCATTTAACTATATTAAGCTGACCTTTTTTAATCTCTTTATCTTTGTCTGTATACAATAACAACAACAACAACAATAACCACAATAATACACTATGCAAGGCAACTGTTTTTCATTCTTCTACTTAAAAGAAAAAAAAAAAAACAAAACCTTAAACTTATCCATATATAATGAAATTCAATAATTTTTCTATATTTTTGTCATCAATATAACACAGACAATCTTCTACATCTTTATCCCACTGAGAGAAGAAATTGCTCACCTCAGCAGACAAGACGTCCTTGTCACTCTGTGCGTTGATGGCAAACGCCTGCACCCTGGCCTCCAGGCGGCCATTTTCCTCCACAGCCTCCTTGTACTGCTTGCGGACAACATTCAGGTCGTTCTCCAACTGCTGGACTGTGATGTCGCGCCTTGACAGCTAAAATATACACATTTAGAAAACTAATTAACAATTTGACCATTTAATCCAAATCTATGTAAATAAACATTTTATTCACAATTTATGCAAATCTTGATGTTAACCAAATCAATTCAATAAAATATTCTACACGTGGTCTTTAGCATATATGCATTATGTCTAAATTATGTAACTAAGTACAAAAGAAAAAAAAAAAAACTTTAACAAATTGCATCTGTGTTGTCCACCTTTTTGACCTATAATATGGGTAAAAGGAATTTCATTTCAGTATCTTGACTACTCTCTCTATACATAATTTCTTTATCTCTGAGATTATTTTTTATCACTTGAGAAATATTCAGAATAAAAGTTTTCAGCAGACGTCACTCACATCATCCTTTAATCTCCTGCTCTCTTCTTGAGCATTCATCAGGTTCACCTCCATCTTGTGTATCGTCTGCTCCTTCCTGGCCACCTCATCCTGGACCCCCTGGAGCTGGGTCTGTAGACCCCGGATTGCCTCCTCCTTGCCTAGGATCTGGAGACAGCCAAAAGATAGATTACAAATAATAACTGTCATTTTTCCTCATCGTACATTAGCTTGTGTAATTCAACCAAGATCCTTGAATACAAGTCATCTGACATCCCATGGAATACATGAGAGGTAAGCGACATCAGCTGTCATTAGCCATCCATGAATAGGGACAGGGGGCCGATTTACCCAACAATTACTACAGGGTCCTGGCTGCTATTTCACCTAGCGGTCATTAAGTAACAACATCTACTCATGTCAGTCTGATGAAGGCTTTTGGCCAAGGAGGATGCAAGCTAATGGGGAGGAAATTTTTTTCCAGTTTGTATCAAATAGTTGTGATTTGTACTCAAATACCATTCAGAAGAAAGACTGTTTGAAAAGAATTAAAACAAAAATTTCGATTGGTCTGAATTTTTTTAGACCAGACNACAAAAATTTCGACTGGTCTGAATTTTTTTAGACCAGATTTGAACTTTTGACCAATGTACACAGTAACTGCATAAACGTCACATGCATTCAACACCTACTTTAATTAAAAAGCAACTATTTCAAGGATTTCCTGTTCTGCTTTTCTGAAACCCTTCCTGTTTACCTGTTCACTGCCTTGTTGGTGCTTGTCCTTAAGTGACAGTATATCAGCCTGTAGCTTGGTGATGAGGTCCTCCTTCTCGGCGACCTCTGACCTGTAGATAGTGTCCTGTTGACTGAGGGTTAGATCCTTCTCCTGAACCTCTGTCTCCAAGCGGTCAATCTGAAACGATTAAAAAGTTTTAAAAATGACCCACCAGATGGCAACTTGGGACACACCCTCCAGCCTTTGACTTGTAACGGCACAGTTGAAGTTTAAAGGAAAGCAAAAGCTACCAAACAAACATAATTGATACAAATATTGACATTTTTTTCATTTTTCTCTGTGAACTGTTTTTTTTTTCTTTTCCCACAATTTGACATTTGCTAAAAATGTGTTCAAACTGTTTTCAAACTCTCTGTTTCTTTCCCCCTTTTTTCTTTGTGAAGTCTTAGTTTTCAGAACCAATGTTGGAATACCAATTATGATTTCTTTCACCATACTTGTCTAAGTTGTTCCTGATACTTCTGCTCCAAGCTCTGCAGTTCTTTCTCAATTACTGTCTTCCTTTCCTGGCTCTCTGAGCCCCGTCTCCCAGTTTCCTTTAGCTCCTCTCTCAGTTGCTTTATGACCTCTCCCCTGTGGTGAGCCGTGGCCAGCGCCTCGCTGTGTTTGTCTTCCAGCGTTCTCGTCTCAGCTTTCAGTTTCATCACAGCATCGTGTCTCTCAGCAACCTGTAGGGGTGGCATTGGAATGAATATATATAGCTGGACAGCAAACTAAGAAACACAAGATAGTGACTTTAATGGACATGAAGATCATATAAATATGACATTTATCTACCAACACACACTATACTTTATAATAATTTTACCAAAATATATTATAATTATTTTTCAGTGAACATATGGGTCACAATTCTCTTATTATCTCAATGAAAAATTGAAATATTGATCTTTCCCGGCCTGTCATTATGTCAATTTTCATTTTCGAGATAATAGTTAACACAATCACTGTCCTTCGTGCCCAAATGCAACCTATGCTTTAGAGTGCAGCAATGATACCCAACTAAACAATGCTTACCTCAGTAATCAAAACTAATATCTTACCCCACTCATCTTGGCAGTCATATCTAACACAATCACAGTCCACCTCAGCAGCCATATCTAACACAATTACAGTTCACCTCAGCAGTCACATCTACCACAATCTTTGCTCACCTCAGCAGTCCCATCTAACACAATCACAGTTCACCTCTGCAGTCACATCTTACACAATCACAACTTACCTCAGCAGTCACATCAAACACAATCACAGTTCATCTCTGCAGTCCCATCTAACACAATCACAGTTCACCTCTGCAGTCACATCTAACACAATCATAGCTCACCTCAGCATTCACATCTAACACAATCAGCACAATGTCCCACCCAATGACCATTCTTACCTCAGCGGTCAAAGCGTCCCTGGTGTCCTTAGAGGAAGCCTGCAATTTGTCCAAGCTTTCTTGTAACTTGTCAATCTGGACAAAGCAGAGATTAGAACCACCAATTAGTAACTTCTCATGCAGTTAGTAGAGCAAGCTTAGCCTAGCTCAGCCCATGGTTAATTAGTCCCTAAGAGCTATCTGATAATAACATGTGCTCCCCCTTTTACCATGATAACATGAATGTTTGCTTTTTGTATCCCAAGAGCTTTGTGTGCATTTCATAAAAAATGCAACATTTATTATTAATGAAACTGTTTAAAAGTAGTTTAATCTTGTTGACAAACATATTACAAGTGTGGATTTTAAGAATTTCTGACAGAATGTTGAGTAATCTCATGTAAACTTCCGCACAGATAAAAAAAAAATTTGGCAATACAGAAATAATTTTGTTCAAAAGTTAAATGGGTTTCATTTTTGAAAAATCTGTGAAATGACTGAAAATAATAGAAAGAGCAGACTAATGCTCAAAAAAGTAAATATTTCAAAATGTACATCATCTTATAATATAAAAGCAATGTGGGTGACCATGGTTAAACTGTCATTATGCTTGAATAGCAGACAACAACACTGCTAATCATCTGGAATTTAGTCAATTCACATACACCCACTATCACAGCAGGAAATGGTTCAATAACATGGACAAGTATAACAGGGATGAGACTGCCATTTAGTGATATTTTTAGTTCCTAGAAGTCAGAAATGCACCTATTGTCATCCCTGCTTTTACAGAAAATAGATTTTTTTTGCATTATGCAGATAGTAATGTTTGCCTCAGAGAGAGAGAAAAAAAAAAAAACTTACGAAATCACAGATCAATGGAAGTTCTCCCATGACAATAACAAAATACTTGTTTAAAGCTTGAAGTCATATATATTTATATATAGGATTCCCTGTATGATTCCCTGACAACCAAATAAAAGCAAAGGTTTTAGGTAATATTAAATGTCACTTGAAACAATCTCTTGAGGGCCAATAATGAAAAGAAGCAATTTCCCCCCAGCTGTGCTCAGACATGCCATTTTACATGAGCTGGATGCTGGCTGTATTCCTGGTGGTGTAAGCCATGCTGTCGTCATTATCACATATAATGAGAAACCGGGCGAAAGGGACATCATCATGACATATGACAGATCTTTTACAGTCAACCATGTTGGTACTTTCTGAACTGCTCACCTTTTTTTTATTTTTTTTTTTAACGTGCCCATAGACAGAGACTGCCAAATATCAGCATAAAGGAAATTACGGATAACTGGTGGGTAAATTTAACATCTCACTGACAGATATTTAGGAAACATCCTCTCAAAAATAAATAAATAAATAAATAAATAAAATAAATAAATAAATATATA
>NW_019776080.1:245811-272729 GCF_001039355.2 Lingula anatina | reverse complement strand
GGGGGGGGGGGGAGCCAAAGACATAGGTAGGGAAAATGCCACTGATAAACCCAATTCAAATTTTTCCTTGAATATGTGAACTTCTGTAATTTTCAAATCATTTTTCACAACCGTTAAATACTTTTGAAACAACAGATCATCATTACATATTTAACAACTCTTTAGAACAAATTAACTTTCTGGTCACCAGAACAGACTGCTAACTAACCAACCTGTAGCATGGTCAAGCTTCGTTTGCACCTCAGGGCCAGAACATCTATTTCCATCTGACCCACTGTGTTCTTGAGTAAAAGCAAAAACTTTTTATGATCTTCTTTAAAAAAAAATTACATTTGAAGTGATTGCCACGAGTGATAGGAATTTCGGTGATTTCAAGCTATCAGGGATATCATTCTTTATGCCATGCAGTTTATTCTAGGACAGGTTTTGTATAAACCATGCAAAGTGAGGCAAACTTTCGCATTTTTAACATGATTCTTTTCTTCAAGAAGCATAAAATGCAAAATTGTGCAGTGGATGTTATGTAAGCTTTCAATTTCCCACGATACCTTAGTAATTCTACTGAAATAAGATCACAATTATTCATCAGAGTCAGTGGCAGGGCAAGGTAAGGGTATATAACATCAGTTAGTTAGAGCTATTGGATATATATTATTAGCTGTACAAGGTTTCACTGACACCACAATGTTCCTACTAAAGGTTCTATGACGTTTTTCTTGACATTTTCCCATTCATGTTGGGTGCTTGTATGTATAGCTTGCACTATTATCAAATGTAGTCGAATCCATTCCCATTCAAGGTGATTTTTTTACTTTCTATCATATCTTTTCTTTTCTCTTTAACCTATCATTATACCAAATCAACCAATTAAGTATAGTTTAATAATATTTCACCTAGTAAATTAAACACCCAATTGGCATGTGTTAACGCGCACACACACACACATACGCACAAAAGTTCATTGATATTATATTAAATTGAATATGAAGTTTTCTTTAATTTACAAGGGGCAATGGCTTAATGAATGAAGAAAAAATACAATATGGCCCTAAACTAAAAACTTGAATCAAAAGATTTTCAATTCCAAATTATCATAATAATTATTGTAAGCAGTCTACACTTCAAACTTTGCATTCAGATTCTTACTTCTGGTTGTGGACCTATGGTTTTATTAATTAGGTCTACTACCTAAAATACCTTGTATTTATGTGTCAAGTATGTTAAAGTTTGGTATAAAAGCCATTAGCTTGCCATCAGTTAACTTTGCAATCATTTATAGCAATAGCATCTCAACTCCCAGTCTCAAAAAAAAAAAAAAAAAAAAAAATCAAGCAATTTATTGCTGCATTGCCTCCATATTTGAAGTAATAAATGTTTTATTGCCATTCCTGTCAATTTTCCTTGCTCGATAGCCTGACACATAATCATCATCATCACTGCAGCAATAACAACACCATTATGAAGCCAATGCACCAAATACAATACAATAAAAGTTAAAACTACAACCCACTGTAAGCCGACTTATAACAGCAGCATTAACAGCATCAACATCATCACTTTCACTAAGACAATGCATCCAATACAACACAATACAAAAACCACATTACCACTGTACTATTATTGTTAATGTTACCTGACTGACTGCCTCAGCATGCCTGGTTTGCAGACTGTGCATCTCACCTTCCATGCGCGCCATCTGAGCCTGCCGCGTGTTAACCTAGATACATACAAAGACAGAGACATTGGGGTCTGCATGCACGCTACGGGTTACCCTTCTGGTCAACATGACCCTGTTGTCACCACAGCACCCCTTCATCTTTAAAGGGGGGGGATTTAGGGCATTAAGTTTATATACAAGTTGCTGTGCTATAAAATGTGTTGGAAATTTGGAAGGGAAAAAAATCAACAATGAACAGCATTTCTTGAGCTTGAAAACGTGTGAATAACAAATATTCCAATCTTGTTTTTGTTTCTTTTTTTTCTCACTGCCTTTTCACAAGAACTCAATTTTATTTCATTTATAAAAGTACTTCTTGGCGACCTGGATCATGTTCCCCGAGCGACAGAAATAGATAATAGAAATCTTCCACCAGAGAACAACAGCCTGATAACGGCATTCACTAACCCGAAGTATAAGTTGCCACATGCTCATCATGCTAACATGCAAATGTCAGTGCTCACATTATCAAACAAAACTACCACAATTAGTTAGTTGGATAATAGAAGTGAAAACAGGGGTGCAAGGGAGGGGGGGGGGTGGGGGGGGGGGGGGCATTGTCCAGATTGGCAGTTACATACAAACTGAAGGCACTGACAACAGGTTGATCAGTCACAAATATCAAAGTTCTTTCTAATGAATCAAATACAGTTTTCTTTAGAGCCCTGATTACACTCTTTTTATTTCAACGTCCTCCAAATTTAGAAAAAATATTTCAAATATCAGTGCAACAAACTGGCTTTCTCTTTCTAAATTTCCAAAATGTTATACTTTAAAAATGTCTACGTGAATAAAATGCTCAAGTTATATATCTTTCCGTTGACTTTTTAAAACAAACAATCAAAACAAAAATGTCAACATAAATGAGACTGTTGGTATGAAATCATTTTAATTGTGATTTTAGAAAAAAAATCATCCTGTCAGTGTCTCCCAGTATCTTCCAGGGAAATATAAACAAATAAAATTAAAAACAAATCTGTGCAACAATGAACAAAGAAAACATTATTTAAATGAAGGCAAATCACCTTGAAATAAAGCAAAATCGGTGCTTGGTGCATGATATAATATAAAAAACAGAGAAAAATTTACTGAAGTGTAACTAAACATAAGTATGTTTTATAACAAAAATAAATCCTTTTTCTGTGAAAAAAGCAAAAGCAATAATTATTTAGTTAACCAAAGCCATTTTTGAACATACAACAATATAAAACTAATTTATCAAACCACCAATTATACAATATATAGACCACACAAATTTACCAATCAATATATTTCTATCACGTGCACAACATACATTTGAAACAATCTTTCCACTTTTTATGCCACAGTGATAAACAATATCAATTGTTGGTTCATTTTTCATTTTTTTTGTACCAACCTCAGTGCGACTTTCATCTAGATATCTCTGTGTCGTGTCCAGCTCTTGTTCAAGATGGCGGATACGCATTTCACTGTGCTGGATCTAAAATATTCAGAAAGTCAGGTTTATTTAGTGGATGTGTAGAGACCGCTCGACAATGTATTTGGTTTGTTTACTTCTCTACTGATTACACTCTTTTTTTATAAAGCATATAAACAGCATATAAAGGATATCTGAAAAATCAATGGCATAAGATGTCATTCTTTTATCCAAAACATAAAAAGCACAGTAAGTTCCTTCTAATGATGTAATTCTAAAAGAAAGAATGTAGCATCTGTCCATATACAACATGCCATGATTTATTTTACAATGAAAAGATCAGTGAACAAAAATACATATATATATTTTTTTAATGTTATAAAAACAATATAATGCAAGTGACATAAGTGCAACACAGTGAAAAGTGGATCACATTGGCTGTGCATATCATTATTACAAATAAACTGATTATAGAATTAGTATATGTAATTAAACAAGCAATGGTGAATATCATCTATTCTGTAATCAGAATACCAGCACCCTGTCATGTTGGGTGACATTAGTATGAAGAGTACAAGCTTTTTCCATCACCATTAAATAAATTAAGTTTAAACAGGCAGGCTACAGAGCAGGATCCCCCCCCCCCCAAAAAAAAAAAAATAAATAAATAAATAAATAAATAAATAATTAAATAAAAATAAAAATGTCGAGCATAGAAAGACAACCTTAAATTAATTGAAAAGACAGGAAAGCTAGGACAAATGTGTGTGACCAAGGCTATGTCAAAGCAGTTATCAGAGCAATGATTTCGGGCTCATTCCCAATAGAACTATCATTCTATGTTGATCGATCCAACTTCACAGGAACTCTCGCTGAATGCAGTCAGATTAACAGACTGACAAGTCTTCTCTCGTTTCCAACATTCTCAAATAGTCCCCAGCTTTTCTGCATTTTACTCAAAGCCAGAAGGAGGCTTTTTAATCTGTTTATCAGATTTCATTCGACAAGAGTTCCCGCAGAGTTGGATCAATCTAGGAAGAACGATAGCTTCATTGGGAATGAGCCTTGAGATATCACTGGAAAGTTGGCCTGTGTACTTCAGGTTGCTGAGGTTTCGAGTGTTTAGTGGGCAAAGAGGCAGGTAAACAGAGCATGAATGAGGACATGATGTGCACATGCGGACCTCTAATTATAAAGTGCTCTAGTTGATACTATTTTAAGCTAGCCGCAGTATTAGAAGTCTTTGAAAAAAAGACTATTTGTAGATTGGAAAAAAAAAGTAAATCATTTATTAAGAAGAGACATTTCTTTACATATGAGACATGGCACTTTCAGCTGACTCATTGACATATTTTGTCTCTTAAGAATCAACCTTTTATTACCATCATTATAGAAGAGACATATTTCACCGCATTTGTAGATTGTTAGAATACTGGAAAATTATCCTTTGAAAATATTTTAACAGAAATAAAAAGCTAAGAATGAACAAATTTTTATATG
The DNA here is from genome assembly GCF_001039355.2 of Lingula anatina. The sequence continues at coordinate 268,113 of NW_019776080.1, read as the reverse complement.
ATAATGGAAAGCTGTAAGTTGACAAGCTATACAAGTAAAATAAGGGGGAAAAAAGATAAAAGATAGGCAACGGCATGCACTGACACTGAATAAACTAAAATTCTATACTTTATTTGTAATTAGAGATCTGCCTTTTTCATTTACCTGAGTTGTTAAAGTTAATGATTCTGCTAACGACTACAACAACAAAAATAAATAATAAAATAAACAAACAGATAAAAACTGATGACAGTAAATAAGTTCTCTGAAGGCAAATAATGTCCTGAGTATGGTTAGTAGCATATTACTAAGTGCTAGAATGCAACATCACACAATTCTTGAGCCTGTTCATCTTCTACACCTGATTAAGTGCAGAACAATGAGAGATTGTATTTCCTAGTTATACATCACTTTCTAACAGAGAAATAATGTGAACTGAAAAATAACTCCTGGCATCATGTTAACAACAGAAGTATAATTAGACATGCTGCATGCTGCAATCACATTTTTTCAAAAAGAAAAGAAAAAGTGGAGCAGAAAAAGATCATGGCCTCTTCTCAACAGGATGTGGAGGCACACTTCTTGTGAAACATGTTACCTCGAAACGTGACCACCTCAGAGAAATATCATGAAAGGCTTACTTTGCTTGAACTGATGGACAATTAGCTATTCTATCTATGTGGGTGGGGTTAACCACTGAACTGTGCCCAATATCAGATTAAATGGCAAACGTGCACCCACATTCTAATACTAATCATCATCATGACCATCATGCAAGCAACTATTCAGACTAGGAACAATTAGAAATCTAAACATCGGTCCAAATTCGTGTATTGAGGTTAATTTTCCCTGAGATAGCTTATGATGAAGCTCTGACCCTGTGGAGCATGATTACTTTAGTAAAATAAAATGGAGATCTCTGTAAAAATTTCATTTAAAAAAGAATTGAACCCTCTGATAAACTGAATGATATTTCTATTGAGCAATCAAATTGTCTTTCAAGATATTTGACATGCCATAGAAAATTGGCAAGAATAACTCAGATTCATATTAACGATATAAATGAGAAATTAAAAATAATGTCTAGAAATAGCCTCTTTAATCGAGAATAAGTAAATCAAAGAAATAATAAGAATAAAAAGTTGATGACAGCTGCAAAACAACATGTTGGTTAGTGGGTTGAGAGGGTTAAGCAGGTAACTACATCAACAAATCACAATGGCAGGAGGGTTGGTTAGTGCTGGTTGCCAAGGTTACCACTCTCACCTCCTCCAGTTTGTCTTTGTACTGTGACTCCAAGGAGTGAATTTTCCTTTCCTGGGAGTCCAGCTGAAATGGATCACGAAGCAATTGCTAGACTAAACATATTGTACCCTCAACAGAATACTAATACATACCATTTTAAGGTAAATTTTATATTCAAAATGAGCACTAAAAGTTGGAGCTAAAAATAAAAATAAATAAATCTAAAAAAAATACAAAAATCATTCAAACAAACAATTGTAAGTATCCTTAATGGAAGACTGAGCAATCACACAAGCAGGCACAAACATACAGATGCACTCAAAGTAACTTCCATCCCATATCCAAGCATCACCTTAACATACCTAACCTAACTAGATCTCACATCTAAACTCACCATGCCATAGGCGACTGAAAATTGGTAACAGAGCCAAAACAAGTTTTGTATTTCATTCCGATTTTCATTACCTTGGAGATGGCATCGTCCCTGGCATCCTGTAAGTTAAGCACCTCGTTCCTCAACTTCTGTATGGTGTCGTCCCGGCGCGCCAGCTCCGACTTCAGCACCTCGTGATTATCCTGTCCTGACCGACCGCTTTCTCGCAGCTTGGTCTGAAGCGCACCAATCTGTGGCATAGAAAAAGATCTGAATGAGGTTAAACTGATTACACACACTTTGAGCAGTTTCATGTGAAAATATCAACTTGCACAATCTGTGGCAAATATGTGGGAGAAATAAGGAAAAAGATCTGTAAGATAACTGATTACCTTTTGAGTAGTTTCAAGTTGAAGTATCAATTATCATTTTAAAGAGATTAAAATACAAATAGCCTTTATAGTATTTAAAAATGCTTCTTTAATGATCAAGTGACTAATTATATGCATTGATTGGATAACTTCAATGTGACAAACCAAGGAAACATTTTTCCATTTGGTGAAAAATAGTTATCCAATTGCTTCAAGATATTTTTGAAAATAAGTACAGGGTATTTAAAAACAAAATAGAAAATACATGACAAAAGGTTTCATAAATATGGTTTCTTTAGTGAACATCAAGGGCAACTTTTCTCCAGTTCGCCCCCTCTTCCTTTCTTCACCTCGTCATACACCCTTCTCTTTTGCTCCTGCGAGTCCCTGAGCTCCGTCTCCAATGCACGGATCCTACGCTCATAATGGGAAACCTGGAGGTCACAAATTATTGATGAGTTATTATTAAGTCTGGTTGCAAGCCTGGATATCAGAAATAACTAATTAGTTCATTATGGCCCATAATAAAACCTAGCCAGTTTACCAACATGATTTCCTAACAATGACAATGTATATAAGAACAACGAAAAAGAAACACAAATACACACAACTCACACTCAATCAATTTAATGACCTCAAGTTTATCTAGTTCTCATTTCATCCATAAAGTGTTTATGTCCAAAATTAACGATGCTCTGAAAATTACGGGAGTCATTTTGCCAACCATTTTTTCCTGAATAAGTTATAAAACTTTGCATGTTTTTTTATCGAGTAATGAGCATGCTCTACATATACCACTGTAACAGCTAGATCACCTGCCTTCTGCGGCAAGGCTTATATTTGTCACTCAAGTTAAACACACTCCTGTAAACATGTTCACAATATATTAATCCCACTTAAGATGTTTTAAGTCCACTAATGCCGCTGACAAGTACAGAGTGTTTGCATAAAAGCATGGTGTTAGGTAATCCCATAACGTTTCCTGTTAATTTTAAATTTCCACCTCAGGAAGGGATGCTATATTTTCCCTTTGTTGGTTTGTTTGTTAATAGCTTATGTGCAAAAAGTTATGGACATACAATAAGAAAAATTCAGGATAGGTCAGATTTTGACTGACTTAAAACTGATTAGATTTTGGTGGTGATCTTTTAATCAACTAAATAAAAAAAATAATAATTATAGTGAGAACTGATTTGTCTTGGCAGAGGTCTGTGCTCTGTTAGTGCCTTTGTTATTTTAAATTTTTTTCCAAACACAACCCCTGTGTACTGTTCAACATGGTATGGAATGTATATAATAAATGACTTAGAAGATATCATAGTTATAGGCTTCAGAAGTCAACCCTCCCTCGTTATACTGAAAACAGACATCAACCTATATCAATTAATAGAAGCAAAACATCCATTGCTATCACATTTTCCCCAATTCTAAATATCAGGGATGTGATTTGTGTGTGTGTGTGTGTGTGTGTGTGTGTGTGTGTGTGTGTGTGCACGTGCGTGTGTGTGAGAGGGGAGGAGGGAAGAGAAAAAAATGAAAACTGACAATGTTGCAATTATCCCAGAAAAAAAAAAAAAAAATCAGAAATCAGGAAAAACTGAAAAATCACATCCCTGATATATTGTCACCAAAGGACCTTCCTGTACTTCATTTGAAAGAAGACCTGACTGTCACATGAGATCTTATACAATCTGATCCACACCACATGCCAAGAAAATTAACAAGTGCTATTTTTATCAGTACGTGCGTCAGAGACGTATCACCTTCAAGTGCGGATAGAGCGCATATTGCTACGATTCCAGGAAATATTAGTTTTCATTTAAGGTAGTGCCACTTGGACAGCGAGAGCAATATATCAAATTTCCTTTACAATTCGTGTTTATACACTCCTGAGTTTACACTTGCATCATTTTTTTTTTCACTTCAGCAAATTGGATTTCTGAGATAAAACAGTCTAAAATTGATACAAGTTATAGAACATGGTAATAACTCTTATATTTCAAATACCTAGTTACTAACTTTCTTTTTTTCTTTCTTATAACCTTGGTCAAGGGGACCATTTTTGCTTTTGTTGGTTTGTCAGTTAACAGCTGCACTCAAAAAGTTATAAAGGGATTTTGATAAAATTTTCAGAATAGGTTAAAAAATGAGCTTACTTATAATCTATAAGATTTTGGTGGTTTATCGATTAATCAATAATAATGACAAATGAACTGCCAAAGCATAGGTCTTCACTATCTAATTGCTTTTCCAATACAAAATGTATCTTGTTACATTTATCAGAAAAAGAAAATAAAAGTTTGGTGAATAATTACATCACATTTTGTGTCAGTGGTGACTTGGTCAATGTTTCCATACTTACATCATCATCACTTCGCTTCCTGTCGTCATTTGCACGTCCCAGCTCTGTTCTCAACTGACGGATCAGATCCTCACACCTAGAAACCTGCAAAGACAACAGACAAATACCAGTTAAGAGAGGTATTTTCAAACCTGAAAAAAAAAAAAATTATAATAATGATAATAATAATAAGAAGAAGAAAAGTCTCAAAAGTCCTGAACAAAGAAATCATAACAGAAGAGTTTCATTTATACATCAACCACCACAAGTAGGCAAAACAGAAAAAAAATATTTGGTGATATGGCATGGGCCTTAGGGTCTACAACTACCTGAAATGTTGTTGGAAATTCCCATAACCTTGAGAGGCTAGGAAATAAAAAAAATAATTCCTCAAGACAGAAATATTACATATTACTAGATCTCCCCCCCCCCCCAAAAAAAAGAGAAAATCATACATGTTAGTGACAACAATGCAACATATGGACATAAAACAGAACTCCCCAATCAGGGCACTTCTCAAGCTTACNGGTGTTAGGTAATCCCATAACGTTTCCTGTTAATTTTAAATTTCCACCTCAGGAAAGGATGCTATATTTTCCCTTTGTTGGTTTGTTTGTTAATAGCTTATGTGCAAAAAGTTATGGACATACAATAAGAAAAATTCAGGATAGGTCAGATTTTGACAGACTTAAAACTGATTACATTTTGGTGGTCATCTTTTAATCAACTAAATTAAAAAAAAATAATTATAATGAGAACTGATTTGTCTTGGCAGAGGTCTGTGCTCTGTTAGTGCCTTTGTTATTTTAATTTTTTTCTTTCCGAATACAACCCCTGTGTACTGTTCAACATGGTATGGAATGTATATAATAAATGACTTAGAAGATATCATAGTTATAGGCTTCAGAAGTCAACCCTCCCTCGTTATACTGAAAACAGACATCAACCTATATCAATTAATAGAAGCAAAACATCCATTGCTATCACATTTTCCCCAATTCTAAATATCAGGGATGTGATTTGTGTGTGTGTGTGTGTGTGTGTGTGTGTGTGTGTGTGTTTGTGCACGTGCGTGTGTGTGAGAGGGGAGGAGGGAAGAGAAAAAAATGAAAACTGACAATGTTGCAATTATCCCAGAAAAAAAAAAAAAAAATCAGAAATCAGGAAAAACTGAAAAATCACATCCCTGATATATTGTCACCAAAGGACCTTCCTGTACTTCATTTGAAAGAAGACCTGACTGTCACATGAGATCTTATTCAATCTGATCCACACCACATGCCAAGAAAATTAACAAGTGCTATTTTTATCAGTACGTGCGTCAGAGACGTATCACCTTCAAGTGCGGATAGAGCGCATATTGCTACGATTCCAGGAAATATTAGTTTTCATTTAAGGTAGTGCCACTTGGACAGCGAGAGCAATATATCAAATTTCCTTTACAATTCGTGTTTATACACTCCTGAGTTTACACTTGCATCATTTTTTTTTTCACTTCAGCAAATTGGATTTCTGAGATAAAACAGTCTAAAATTGATACAAGTTATAGAACATGGTAATAACTCTTATATTTCAAATACCTAGTTACTAACTTTCTTTTTTTCTTTCTTATAACCTTGGTCAAGGGGACCATTTTTGCTTTTGTTGGTTTGTCAGTTAACAGCTGCACTCAAAAAGTTATAAAGGGATTTTGATAAAATTTTCAGAATAGGTTAAAAAATGAGCTTACTTATAATCTATAAGATTTTGGTGGTTTATCGATTAATCAATAATAATGACAAATGAACTGCCAAAGCATAGGTCTTCACTATCTAATTGCTTTTCCAATACAAAATGTATCTTGTTACATTTATCAGAAAAAGAAAATAAAAGTTTGGTGAATAATTACATCACATTTTGTGTCAGTGGTGACTTGGTCAATGTTTCCATACTTACATCATCATCACTTCGCTTCCTGTCGTCATTTGCACGTCCCAGCTCTGTTCTCAACTGACGGATCAGATCCTCACACCTAGAAACCTGCAAAGACAACAGACAAATACCAGTTAAGAGAGGTATTTTCAAACCTGAAAAAAAAAAAAATTATAATAATGATAATAATAATAAGAAGAAGAAAAGTCTCAAAAGTCCTGAACAAAGAAATCATAACAGAAGAGTTTCATTTATACATCAACCACCACAAGTAGGCAAAACAGAAAAAAAATATTTGGTGATATGGCATGGGCCTTAGGGTCTACAACTACCTGAAATGTTGTTGGAAATTCCCATAACCTTGAGAGGCTAGGAAATAAAAAAAAAATTCCTCAAGACAGAAACATTACATATTACTAGATCTCCCCCCCCCCAAAAAAAAAAAAAAAAAAAAAAAAAAGAGAAAATTCTACATGTTAGTGACAACAGTGCAACATATGGACATGAAACAGAACTTCCCAATCAGGGCACTTCTCAAGCTTACAGATTTCTTGGTGGTCTTCACATTTTTGTCATATTCCCCCTTCTCCAGTCGGAGGAAATACGAAGCCATCCCCAGTCCTGGGGAGCAGATGTCCCTCTCGTCCAGCACTGTGACCAGACTCTCATCGTCGGTAAAAGTGACATCGTGGTCTGCCTCCTCAAAGCCAGACTCGTCCGTGCTGGCGGTGCAATTCAACAGGTGATCAGAGCCAGACGTGGACGTGGACGAGATTTTTCTTGCTGGTATTTCCACCTCAGTCATGATAGCAGTTACTGGACAGTATTACTGCCTTTCAAAAAATCTGAGTCTCTCTTATCCCAAATTTTTTTAAAAATTGGTAAAATAAACAAATCCAAGCACTGTCTCCGGTTGACAAAGCTTAAGAGTGTAAATCTATTCCAGCTGGAGAAAAAAATCTTGGCAAACAAGGTGCCCTTGAAAAGTAACTAACAAGTCTTGAGAGAAAACCAAAAGCAGAATCTCGCAGAACAGTTTCCTCCTCAAACCATCAGTCTGAACCTCAACTCCTGGCCAAGAATTTCCACAGGGATACTGCACTGGAACTCAAGAGCACAGATGTTGTGGTAGAAGTTCTCTCAGGATCTTGTTCTCTTTAAAGAGTCCACGCCAAAAATCTCATGTCAGGAGACGCTACCCTCGGCGTCTTGTGCAAACAAGCACTAACAACTCGAAGGAGGATTGTTTTCCAAGTCAAACACCCCCACTGAGGTACCAAACAGGCACTTGCGACTCTTACCCCCTTCTCAACACAAAAGCCAAGATCCGCTAAAAACTCTCTTATTATGCTTGACCAATAGATCAAGCCTAATCAGCCATGCTTAAAAGTGTTTGCAACCTACATATTTGTGTTTGTAGTTAAATGTCCACCAACGCTGCCTAATTCAACGAGTTGGTTTATTTGTTGAATCCCTCCCCTGCGTAAACACCGTGGATAATGGAGCATGTTGATGAAGTATTGTATCATTCAAAAGCCACAATTATGGACCATTCACATCTGGTGTTTTATTAAGCTAACTTCGATGTTGGTTTTTTGAGACCTGCGTACAGGTAAGATGTTGTTCCAACAGTGCTTGTGTACACAGGGGGGCTCGCAACAGTAGCATTTGCCTGGTTACGTGGATTGAAGAAATAATAATAATAATATTAAAACTTGGGTTTCAGGTGACGGCACACCTGGATCATGGGTGTTTACACTCATTTTTGCATAATCTGTACTTAAGCCACTTATACTATCCAAACAAACTTTCCTTGTAATGTGTGAAAAGAAATTAAATAATAATAATAGAACACTTTCTATTTTAATGCATAGTTAAAAGTACTCTACCGATCCTTTTCATTGCATATTTTCCTTCTATGGCAATATTGACATATTTGAAGGACTTTTTTCCCTTATTATTTGCTAAAACCACTTGTAATGCAAAAAATGTTCAATATTATCAATTTTGAAATCTGCAATCACAGTACCATTACACAAGTTTCAACAACATTAAAATCATAAAAATTAGACATCTGAGACACTGACACAGGCCTATCTTGGATTATGCACCTAGTGAGCATATGAGAAGGCATGAGAGAGCATAAGAATACACCGATTCTTTATTAAAAATAGGAACAGAGATGAGCAATTGTGAAATAAGGTGAAAACCAATATTAAAAAAAAATAAATAAATAACAGAGCTTGTGAAAAGTTATTTAATATTGTATTCTTAAAAGAAATAATTCAAAGAAAATGAGTGTATGTTTTACGTTTTGGTTGCATAGCATATAAAAATAAAACGGGGGCGTCTCGATAGTCCGAAGGTTCATTGGTCCGAAAAGTGGTAGCATTTTCATCGATTTTTTAATCAAGGGTTCATTGGTCCGAAGGGTCTATAGTGAACATTCGGAGCAATGAACCTTCAGACTATTGAACCTTCGGACTATCCCTACGGCCCCAAATAAAACTATGCATAAATGATATTCAGCTTCAGAAACCTTTCATCTTCGAAATGCTATGATAAGAACTGCAGAAACAAAGCTTACTCAGCTTTTCACCAAATACAAAAAACAAGTAACCTACTTCTTTAGATGTTTCCCGCTGTTTTTCCTGCAGCATCTGTATAGTATGGACTTGGTTGTCACTTTCTGCATCTTTCAGCGTCAGTTCATTGTTGAGATCACGTAGTTGTGCAGTGACATTGTTCATTTTCCTGTCTCTACTCTGAAGCTGGTAAGGAAAAAAAAATCATAAAATCTTATAAATGTCAATGCTGGAAAGAGGTTTATATCAGCTTTTTGTAAAGCAGTTTTCTGCACATGCCCACATGCAAAAAATTGTCTTCACTTTTCAAGGAATCAACAACAATTAACAGCGTTCATTTTGAATTAAAAGTGATGTTATTACTTACTTCATTAATAAGATTTAGTCCAGCAAAAAAAAAAAAAAAAAAAAAAAAAAAAAAAAATTTTTTCATAACTGCCAGTCTAAATGTTTGACTGTTTTTAAAAAGTTTTTAGCAAGCCTGAGTGTACACCTCGAAGTCATCTTTATGTGAAGACATGTTGAGCTATTAAGTTTTCTGATAAACCTGCTGTCTTTCCTCCTTTCACTGCTGCAACTATGTTTACTATAACTTTAAACAATTCATTACAGAAGTACCCCTGAGAAGTACCAAAATAATCTCTCCCCTCTCTCTTTCTCTCTCCCTCCATCAATCCACCTTCTCCCCCCCTTGCCCCCCCCCTCCCTCTCTCTCTCTCTCCACTCACCTCTAAATGCAGCTCGTCCACCCTCTGCTGTGCCACCCTGAGATCTGACTTGAGTTTCATAATACTGATGTCCTTGTCTGTGAGCTGGCTGACCGCCGTCTGCTCTCTGTCCTGGACAGTAGACAGGGAGGACCGGATGGACCCCAGGACAGTGTCCTTTTGAGTGACCTGAAGGGAAAGATACACTGGACATTACATCAAACTGATGGGAAAGCTGATAAGAATAGGGGAAAAGAACACAGAATCACTTTATAATCATTGTGATTTAACAAAAGCTAAATAAAAATCTCTTACTAATGAGTTCTCAAGTAACTAGAGACATCAGATCTTCATTTTTCTATGAGAGTTCATCTAAAAAGTTACTGAACTTAGTCTTTGCAAGTCAATAACAACAGTGACCACTGGTCAAAATAACAACCGTTACAACTGGCCAATATAGCAATGGTGACCACTGGTCAATGTAACAACGGTTACAACTGGTCAATATAATAACAGTGACCACTGGTCAAAATATCAACGGTGACCACTGGCCAATATAACAATGGTGACCACTGGTCAATATAACAATGGTGACCACTGGTCAATATAACGACAGTGACCACTTGCCAATATAACACTGGTGACCACTGGCCAATATAACACTGGTGACCACTGGTTAATATAACAACAATGACCACTGGCCAATATAACAATGGTGACCACTGGCCAATATAACAGCGGTGACCACTGGTCAATATAACAATGGTGACCACTGGTCAATATAGCAACGGTGACCACTGGCCAATATAACAGCGGTGACCACTGGCCAATATAACAACAGTGACCACTGGCCAATATAACAACAGATACAACTGGCCAATATAACAACGGTGACAATTGGTCAATATAACAACAGTGGCCACTGGCCAATATAACAACGATGACAACCACTCAATATAACAGTGGTGACCACTGGCCAATATAGCAACACAGACCACTGGTCAATATAACAATGGTGACCACTTGCCAATATAACAACAGTGACCACTGGTTAACATAACAACAGTGACCACTGGTCATTTGTCAAGTCCCCAAACTGACCTGGTTCACAGTGGTCCTGTGTTCCGTTTGCACCTTCCTGAGCTCCTTCTGTAAGCGCTCTATTAAGTCGTCCCTGGCACGCAGCTGCTGCTTTAGGTCTTCCACATGGCCCTCTAGCACCTCCTCCGAAGATTTCCTGGAATATGGAGAGCAACTCATGAAAACGGCATTGCTAACTTGGAATTATGGCAATTAGATCTTTTACTTATTATTTTGTCATGGTTGGTTGATACTAGTCTTGTTTTTGTAACATTTCTGAAGGCCCATACCAAATTGCTGCTCATTTTATAACAGACTGATTTCTCAACTGATCCAAGCTAAGTGTGAAAATGACTCCATACGACAATATTTAATCATCTATTTCAATCTAGAGCAAATGTGGCTTTATTATGACTAAAATTTTCACTTTATTTCAGTCTTGTGTGAACGCCATTGACAATACTTCTCAGTTTATTTCATTCTAGTGTGAACAGAGCTTTAAACCACTATTCATCAGTTTATTTCAGCACAGTGTGAATTTCTCTCTTCCTGTTACTCACGTTTTCTCTATCTCTTCCCACGGCCCAAACACTTGGTCAAAGGTTACTTCTTTGAAGACTAGATCATCTATCTGGAAATGAACAGAAAATAACCAGTAATGCATTTTACCAAATATCATTCTGGGCCCTTTCACTTTAAAAATGAATCATTTAAACCTAATTGCTGGATAGTTTGGTTTGAATAAAATGGTGAAGCTCGTCAGTGATAATTAAAAACATTCACATCTTGATCAGCTGAATTGCAATATCTCTATCATATAGATATAATTTAACATACTACAATGAGTCCAGCCATTCTAGTGATCATAGACATGATATTATTTTATTACGGATAATCTCTGGGATCACAATGGCATATAGCATCTTCTTTACATACAACTTGAGCTAGTGATCCAAGAATCAAAGTTTCAGAAGAAAATACCTGAAATTATACTTTAAAGATCTGATTCAGCACTTTCATAGGACAACTTTTCTCAATTAAGCTACTAGTTTTTATTTTCAGAAAGAATATATTTTTCCAGTGAACAACAGTTTGTTCATATGGGAGAATACATAGATAGATCAAATTGATGAAAATGAATAATTTCATCTTCTCATGGTGGCTGATAATCCAAGACGTCAGCAATCAAACTGCAAGTATTAATCTATCTGATCCACAGTGCATCACAATGAACATAAAATGTCACTCTTGTCAAGTAGATCATATATCTGCAGGCGGTGATATTTCTCACCTGAAAACCAAATGGTCACACCATCCACAGTGTTAATGACTTTCTGTTGTATAACAAGAGCTTCATTTAGTTTCCTTATTAACACCTTAAGACCTTGATAAATATTCTACTTCTCATCAGATTACGAAAGCATCACTGTTAACTAAGCCAGGCTACTGAGACCTAAGGCTTCGTTCACATGCAATGTCTATTTTCTAAATTCTATTTTCTATTCGTGGTATGTCTTATGATCATGGTCTGTGCACTGAATATCCCGCGGCGTAATTACTGGCAGCGCGAGCCAGTTACTATAAGTTACTTTAAGTAACTGGCTCGCGCTGCCAGTAATTACGCCGCGGGATATTCAGGGCACACACCATGATCATAAGATACCGCGAATAGAAAATAGAATTTAGAAAATAGACATTCCATGTGAACGAAGCCTAAGTCTTAGCACAATTAACACTGGGAAGAAACTAAACATAAAAGGATTCAGAAACTGCACTTAAATTTACATGGCAAGCAACATATGACAGTGTCAGATGTATGTTTTATGGAGATCAGCGTAATCAAAGGCTATTATCAATACTGCTAAATACTGCTAAATATTGCTATTGTATGATCTAGTGTCTACGGAAATGTCACAAAAAAAGCTTTGTCTCCACTGTAAATGGATATTTATGGAGAGAGAGAGAAAGCAAAGTATAAAATGACACAGGTTAAAAGTCAGATACAAAACTGGTGGCCTAAAGAGAAGGTACTGGTTAATTGTAGCAAAAATGATGCAAATACACACACACAAACACACACACTGGTGCAAGATGGATACTTCTTTTATCTAACTTTTCAAATGTCTGTACATGCATGAACAAGTGAGAGATCTTTGGTATAGGAGCTGTCACTTGAATCATAAAACACAATGAAGAATTTAAGGCTGTCCTATTGAACCTACCTCCCACCCTTAGGTTGTCCTGATAATTCCTGTGCAAAACCTACCTACCTACCTACCACCCTCAGGTTGTCCTGGTAAATCTTGTGCAGAACCTACCTACCACCCTTAGGTTGTCCTGGTAAAGCCCGTGCAAAACCTACCTCCCACCCTTAGGTTGTCCTGATAATTCCTGTGCAGAACCCACCTTTCCACTGTGCTGTCATATGCTACACAGTATCAACCCTCCAACCTACTGTACCACTGTCCTGGCAAATCCTAGCCAGAACCTACCCCCTAGCCTTATGTTGACAGTACCCGGAGTACCTACCCTTCATTTTTCAAACCGCCTATGCAGTACCCACCTCTAACCCTTAATCTTGTACAAACTTACCTCCCACCCTCCTGTTGTCCTAGCAAATCCAATGACATTAATGAGCGTGTTGATGTCATGCAGCAGGTTGGCGTTCTTGTCACGCAAGACGGCATTTTCAGATTCACATCTGTCAAGTGTCTCTTGAAGGTCCTGAAAGACACATAAAAATGATCATGCAATTTATCCCTTTTTTTTTTCAAAAATGATTACTAGAGTTCACATCTGTACCAAATAGATATCTAGTAGTACTATCTTAATTAGTGTATTCATATTTTGAACTGCATTTTTTTTTTTTTGTTCTCCAAACTAACCACTTGGATAATCAAATATAGTAATATCACGTTTTTTTCCTACTGATCAAAAGGTAACACTTAACCATCTGTTCCTTATATATAGAAAGACAGCTTAAAGAGCGCTCAGTACAACTCACTTCTATAACATTATCTGATTTTTCTTTCTCAACAGCCACTGCCCTCATCTCTCTCTCATAATCTTTAGCCTTTCCCATGTATTCCTGAAACAAATAAAATCTAATGTCAGAAGTGATATAATATACACAGAAACGTTAGTCTCACCACCCTGGGTCTTTCCAGAAATATTTACTTGATTTGGTCCCTTTATTTTCCAGTAAATTTGGTATAAGTGGTAGTTATTGTTGTTGCTGGTGTGTTCATTGATATGGCAGTCACAGTGATGCATACACAGTTCAGTATTAGGGAATAGTTTCAAAATGTTGCTTTCTATGAACTGGCCAAACTGATACCTAGGTTCGACCCTGTTAACTTTGTGCCATCGTTTATCTGTCAAACCACCCCATACCAGTGAATTAATTGTGGTTCAACAAGTAAATGATATTTACTTAAAAATTAAAATGCTACATAGTTTCAATTATTTATTACTAACAAAATATTTTGAATGAAAATTAATCCACATTGCTCAAATTTATTAAGTAATTACATTCCCCTAAAATCAAAATCATTACCTTGGTATTAATTTTTCTCTCTCTCTCTCCTCTACCCCCGTTTACACTCACAGCACCCCCCCCCCCCCCCGCCCTTTCTACCCTGGGGGAACAGTTGCACCCTTCTCCTCACTCGTACCAAAATTACCTACAATAGCCAATTTTAAGTGTCAGCACTTCAAAAGCACTTCTAAAATGTGTTCTAGTTTGGTCAATAAGAATTCATTTCAGACAAAGGGCCAATGACCATTATAACCTAGGGAATGAATTATCTGAAATATTACCCCTCCGTTGATGCCAGTTTCCACCTGATCTTGCCAGCGCACTTTCTTTGGTGTGCTGGTCACCTTGGGGTCCAATATCCCATGGCTATTCATTGTAAAAAGAATCTAGGGTGCTGCAGACCCCTCTTGCCTAGATTTCCTTAACAGCTTTGGAATCAACTTTCTTACTAAATGAACTGCATTATTCATTGGCATCTGTTCCAGCTCTAATTTTAGTACTTAGTACATTAGGACTTCATTTCTGAGTAAATTAACATCAAATTGTGCAAATTATTATTTTAAGACCAAAGGCCAATGACCATTATTAACTAGATAATGAATTATCTGAAATATTACCCCTTCATGGATGCCAGTTTCCACCTGATCTTGCCAGCGCACTTTCTTTGGCGTGCTGGTCGCCTTAGGGTGCAATATCCCATGGCTATACATTGTACAAAGTGTCAAGGGTGCCACAGGCCCCGTTTCCTTGGTGTCTTTTTCTCTCTAGAATTCCTGAACTTCTTTGGAATCGGTTCTTACAATTTTTAAGTGAATTGCATACTTCATCAGCATCTGTTTCAGTACTCTGTACATCAGGACATCATTTTCTGAGCAAACTGACACCACATTGTGCAAAATATGAGGGCAATTACTGCCTGCCTGTTCTTGGAGCCCTGTGCATATTATATAATAAAGCAAAACCGCATACAGAACTTAGTTACAGAGCACACATTTCTCAAATCCTTTATGTTTAACCATAAAAAAAAAACATTGATCCAAATATTTTCTACATCCTGATTATGACCTATACACGGTATTCAATATTTGAATACTGTACAAACGAAACATTGGTGACAGACTTAAATCAGTCTCTACAGCAAACCAGCATTGCAGTCTGTAAATTTTTTCTCATGAACAGGAGAATCTTAAAACTTTTCTGATGGATCTCATCCCGACAAATTGTACAGTGTCAATCCTTATGTTCACCATGAGAGCATTCCGGTTACTAACTTAGCATCCTTAACCAGCTGTCCTCAAGGGGTTGGAGAGGAATAGCATCCAAAAATTGTGGCACCTCAAATAATAATCCTGCCTCCTTCTTACAAGTCATGAGCGGCAAACACAGTAACAGTTCCTGCCTTTTTGTGCGGAAAACTGTTTCAAATTAATCAGTATACAATTACCGAGGGGCCCTATAAATCCAGTGCACGTAAATTGACTGGTCCAATTTGTTTATTCTTCGGATAAAGACGCTTTGATTGTGGACCCAATTCATACGAGTTTATGATTCAGGAATTTATTTCTTCTTTTATCACAATTTTGTAAACATTGCTCTCTCTCTGTGTTTGTTTGTGTATTACATGAAATAAAAGAAATCAGCACAAGAAGTAAACTAGAGAACAAAGGTCTGCTGCTTACTCTGGGAAGAAGCGGCAAATTTAATGCTGCTGTTTCCAGAATGAATGAGTTATGGGGTAGTAAAATGGAAAGGAGGTGACATGAGAATGATTTTCAGTTTAAATTGTGCTCATATAATACAAGGTAATGCAAATAACCGGTTTCTCACAGAAGAAATTGCCGTCAAATCACACCTTCCAACTCATCATATCTCTCACATTTATGATTTGAATTTCAAATAATTATTTTGGTGTCCGTGTCAAGAATCATTTTGAATGGAGTTTTATTTTATTTGTCAGTTTTCAACGGAATACATATCTGCAGTGACAAGACAGGAACTGAATGCTAAATATGAAGAACTTTTAGCTTGCATAACCATGATCTGGCCTTGGTACATTATCACACAAATTTTACTTATTAGTAAGTCAAAACTGAGTTAAAACAATACTATTATCAATTTGTTAAGCATATTCCATTTTTAGACATTAAAATTATCTTCAGAATATGTCAAAATTTATACAATCTTATCTGCTTAGACAATTGAAACATGTATCCTGAACCTTGGTAATTGTGCACAGAAATAGGATGAGACCATCTAAATGACAGAAGTAAGGTATTTCACAGTTGATAAATAACCCACTCGATCAATTACTGGAAAGCTGAAAACTTTGAAGAACAGTTGTACATTCATACCAGCAGTTATGAAAAAATTGCCAGACTGATGGACTATTTTCAGGACTGGGCTCCATAACTCGAAAGCATCCCAAATTGCCACCGAGTTCAAGCGTCTCTATTCCATAACTCGGGGATTTACTCGCCCCATATAAGAGCCTTGAAATGAAAGGTGATATTGCTATTCGCAATTCGCGATGTTTTCAAGTTACGGAGCCCTGATTGTAAATTCAAAATGGCAGCTCTTTGAACTATTGCTGGTCCTTAAGACTGACTAAAAGTAAAATTGTAGTGGTCCTCGAAAATTTTAAAGGCCCTGACTGGTCTGATCAGTACTATTAGTTTCATGATGTCTGCAATAAGGCTTCGTTCACATGCAATGTCTATTTTCTAAATTCTATTTTCTATTTTTGGTATGTCTTATGATCACGGTCTGTGCACTGAATATCCCGCCGCGTAATTACTGGCAGCGCGAGCCAGTTACTTATAGTAACTTATAGTAACTGGCTCGCGCTGCTAGTAATTACGCGGCGGGATATTCAGTGCACAGACCGTGATCATAAGACATGCCGCAAATAGAAAATAGAATTTAGAAAATAGACATATTGCATGTGAACGAAGCCTAAGAGCATTTGCATGGAAAACAAAAAACAGACGGATCAAGACTAAAACCATGTGTACCGCCAGGGTCTACAATGAAACTCACCCTAAGAAATCTAGTATGAACTTTCCCACAATATCTGCCCATCTCTTCTTCTGCAGCAGAGTGTAGGATTGTTTTAGAATCTATTCTGCAGTAGGCTATACGTTTTTTGTCTACGATCATCCAAATAAACACATCAGGAATGCTATGCTGTGGCTGGAAGATTGTAATAAACAAAATAAACTGTTCAATACAAATAAAATGTAGCAGTAATGCCACTAATTTAATCATGTTTCAAAATATTTGGTAACTTTAGATTTTTTTCATAAAGTTGTAATATCCACTGGGTTATACATTTGTGTTTTATAACTATGTATATAGAAAACAAGCCTACAAAAAAAGTAGAACATTTATCATCAAAGGTGTGACACTTAAAATCAGAGGCATGTCATAGGTTAATTCAAAATGATTGGCAAATATAATAAGCTGACCCTTAAAACAACATTACATACCTCTTCTGAAATGTCCTTGACTTTCTTCAACATCTGTTTGGATTTCTTCATAGCTTCTAAAACTTTTTCAGTGTCTTCAACTGATTTGATACCTGCCTTGAGTTGCCTTGCCTCTGTTCCAAATTTACTCTAAATCACAACAGCAATTATCATCATTCTATTACTTAACTGATTCTTAAAAATCAGGGAGCAATTGAGATATTTTGAACAGATTGATGAGAATATACACAGTGATTACAACAATGAAAATAGAAGGCAATATTTTTCAAACATCAATAAATTACAAAAATTTAGTAACTAAAGCATTATTCAAGTATCACATACAATCTTTCTTTCCAGCATTTTCAGTCTTTCCTTGTCTAATTTGGTTTTTCCCGATGTTGCTCTTGCTGCCTGTCCATGGATAGAGTTACAAAACTGGCTACAGCTGTTAGCAAAATGACTCAGAGCACGGCGCATACGTTTGCCCCCTGGTTCTTCATGGTCCAGGAGATGCTGAACCTCTTTCAGTTCATCTTCCTAAAGTAATTACAATAAAAGAAAAAAAATGCAATCAAAGTGAAATAAAATAAGGGAAAAATCATGTTTATTTCTAAAAGATTTCTGTTGAATCAGTATTCTGCATAAATAAATAAATATATATCAATCACTGCAGCTCTTATAACAATATCGAGCATCATGATGCCATTTTCATGCTGAAACATAATTTTTTCATAAATATTTTGTTCCAAAGTAAGTGATTACTATCACAAAAAATATCACTAGATAGAAAAATTATCTTAAAACCATGAAAAATCTAATAAATAATATAAAATCCATCTTAAATATAATAATTTCCTCACTAGAGATTCCACCATTGCATTCAGAACATTAGTGCGCTGTAACCTCTGTCGCTGGTCTTCAAATCTGGTTTTAGCATACAAACACGGCTTTTTCTCATGAAAGGGTATGTGGTAGTAATTTTTCCCTCTACTATGGGGTTTCATTGGTGGTGTCTGGTTGAGCACCATTTCCTCAGTCTCCTGTTGAGGTTCTTCTTGTGCATGTTCATCCAGAGATGTGTGTCTGTAGAAATGTTTTCCATCTATGGAATTGCCATAGTTACCTGTTCAATAAATACAGCAGTCATTGTGAATTACAATCAATAAATACAATAAGTAATATAAATCAATCTTTTTACACAAGTTTTTCAAAGGTAATAATTCTTAAAATTAACTATTTCAAAAATAATTAAACAAGTAATAAATATAATGATTTAAGTTTTGTGAGACCCTGACTTACCCATACTTAGTTCAAATGAAACAAACTTGTCTGCAAACTTCTTATCAATCATTGTTGCTTCCAAAATAGTACCCCAGAGAAAGTATTCCATTTTAACACCTGCTGCATTCTGAAAAATAAGATGGGAGGATTGATGAGGATGAAGTAAGTTCATTTCCAAAATTTCTTATTTCATCTGATCTGACCTTTAAAACCTGTTACTATATGTAATAATAAACTACAGAAGCACATAACAGCAAAACTTAATAGTTTTTATATACACTAACCCCCATTAAATTCACAAATTATTCTTAGATTAATTTATCCCAACTACGTACCATATCATATATTGTTTAACAGTTATTGGTAAGCATAAAACTTACCTCAGAAATTGGCATTGTAGCTTCACGTGTCACTTGCAATGGACTGGACTCCGAATTTCCTAGGATTTCAACTTTCACTGCAATAAGCAGGCGCCCCCTATAGGCAACACCTTCACCTATCCCATCATTCAAGTAGTCATGGCTGTCAGTGAGCATGTAACCCCTGGGAGAGCCATACAGATTGACCCAGCATGGACCAAATGTGTGCATGAACCCTGTGGATAGATAAGTTTGATGAACTTAAAAAGTTAAACTATGACCTTAATGACCAATCAAGCTTATATTATAAATAAGAAGAAAAATATATCAACTTTTGGTCACAAAAATCACTCCTTACAAAGCCCAAAAATCAAAATTTCTGGCCATTTGAATTACCACAAAGTACCACCAACTGCTCATAAGAGTTTCATAAGTTAGAAAACATGAATATGTTATACCAAACTAAAACTATGCATGGTTTCATGTCTGGGGATATTTCCACTATATACGAGTTGACACTTAAGTTAAAAAAATTCCTTATATGTACTGTAAGTTGCAAAAAAAATGCAACCTGGTCTTCAACTCCTATCCTACCTTTGGCTCCCCTGCTTGATATATGGTTCATATTAACATAGTGTGTCCCTATCACAGAGTCCAGGACCATGTCATCATCCCGCAGCTGAACCTTAATCCTCTGGCAGAGAGGGGGGAACAGATCCGTGAACACCACCTGCTCATTCCAAGCAGGGTCATAGGTAGACTTGTCTGCAGAAGTACGGCCCTGTTAAATTTAATGTGTTTAAACTTTAAGGTTATGGTTGCATGGTGATGGCATTTTGCTGCTGAAGAGTTTTATGTTAGATGATGAAAACATGTGGTTGTAAAGTTGTCATGATGCTGGCCAGGTACATTGCAAGATGCCGACTGAACTGATTTAACAATGGCACAAGCATGTCAACAAACACAAATACATGAAACAAAAATTTATAAAATATGAAAAAAAAATGGAATTCCCTTTTTCTAAATCATTTTTTAAACATCAACTGAAATTGTTTAATAAGGTGTTTTTTCTTTTCTTTTTTTTTTTTCATTCACAAACTTATTTTCAAACTAAATCCCAGGTAAAAATGATAAATTGATCTTTTTAATTAAATTAAGTACACTATTTAAGACAAGTAAGCAAACATGACATATCACAACCAAAATTATTATTATATGGAGTACTTACTGTTTGTCCAGCAAATGAGACCTGAACATAAGGACTAACTGAGGGCCTGTCATCTCCAGTCATGGCTTTCTTCACATTAGCCATCAACCCAGACTTCATCCTAGGTAAGTCTTCTGCCTTATAGATTCTCACCTGGTACGAAGCACGGTGGCGAACCTCTGGAATACCTCTAGGGAGCAACAGGTTCCTGAAATATTTCAGGGTATTACAGAGGAATTCCACATAATCAAATGTAATATAATGGCTTGTAATTTAATTGATTGTACACTCATAATGTCTTCTGTTTTAAAGACTTCAAGAAACCTTTCAATCATTTTTAATTTTAAAGGGCAATATCAAACTAATTTAAAAGGTCAGATTCTTACTTTTCATCTTTTTGAAAGACAAAAATGTGTTCTTACTGCTGAATGTTTTCTGTATCAGACTTCTTTGACAACAGCTCCTGCAAGTTAAAACATTGTATCAAAACAGCTGCATCGATTTGAATATTAAAAAAAAAAAACATCCATTGTCTCCAAGGAAAAATATTAGATAAAATACAACTTGGTCTTGCATAAAAAGGGATAATGTTGATAAATATACAAATTTAACTAAGTATGTTTTTGTTAATTTACAAAATCTGTCCTCTTGAATACTGGATGATATCATACACATTTTAGTGACTCCACAAAACACCGACTTATAAAAAACAGGTTTCAAAGCCAATGCTGCAAAAGCAAAGCATATAGGACACAAGTGGCTTACAAGCAGTTCTATACAACATAAGGGTGTCCAGAGGGGAAATAAACTCACAGAAGTAATGCAATAAAATAAACTCACGGAAGTAATGCATTAGCTTGTATTTTTTTATCTATAAATAGTAACATATACTTTCCAAAAGTCCAATTATAAATATAGTGTTCAAGTCCAGTGTCTTACTTAAGGGCAAAAACTGCAGTTTTCAGTTTTGGGGTTTTCTCTGGCACAAGGACAGTTATCAATATAATCTAAATAGCAATGTAAAGCTAGGTTCAAGCACCACTGTAACAATAAGGTATCTTATAATTTTCCTAACTTACTTGCTTCTCATTCCATCAGCTTTCTTCTGCAAATAGCCCATTATATATATAACAGACTGTTCATGTCAAAGGGGGATAACTTACAAACAATTTTAATTTCCAAAAAAACCTTTTGTACTGTAGTCCACATACTTCTTAATGAGCAGGGAGATATTCTCCCCTCTAGATCCCTTAAATTATTATTAGAACCATGATACTCACCTCCTCTGACATACCCTCTCTCTTTGTGTCCTTTCCATACTGTAGGTACATGGGTAAAAGGGTCAGAAAAGTGCAAAAAAATGTGACATGTGCAAATTAGAAAACAATATCCTAGGATTATTTTCACAAAAAAAAATTATAAATATATATATGTAGACCAAAAGTAAGAGTAAACTTTAAGACCAAAATTTTAGTCTACTTGACTTGATTTAGTTGCATATATATATATATATATATATATATATATATATATATATATATATATATATATATCCACTAAAATCGGGGAAACCACGTATAGGCTTAAAACATAAGCCATCATGCCTTTCTTGTTATATAACAGACACAACATTGTATCTAGTCAGTCTACTACCGATTTATATTGGGTCAAAGTAGACAGTAACATTTTGGTCTGAGAGTTTAGACTAACTTTTTGGCCCAAGTTCTTTTGTGAAAGAAACCCTCTGATCATTTTGTTGTCATGTTAGACAAGCTTTGATTTCACACTGCAAGTTAGACACACAAGGCAAGTTACTCATTTTTTCCACATAATTTGTTCAGCTTTTGGACTAGGACTG
>NW_019776080.1:215328-244381 GCF_001039355.2 Lingula anatina | reverse complement strand
TTTTTTAACATAAAACAAAATTAACAGTTTACTGCCATTTTTATATGATCAACTAAGAAAATTGATGAGATGTGAAAAATATCAATAGAACAGTGTCAATTGTCCAATTTCCTCCATTCTGACCTTCAGAACATAGTGAATGATTGAATCTGACAAACTGCAATGATATGAGTTTATTTCCATTTTTGAAACTTTATTACACAATACAAAATAACAAGTTTACCATCATTTTTACAAAATCAACTAACAATGTTGTAAAGATGCAGGAAATGTCAAACAAACACTTTTACTTACCTTATTAATTAAATAATGAAACTGTTAACATGCCTAAAAATTGAATCTGAGGAAATGTGAAACAAGACAGCACTATTCTGAAATGGGTTTATTTCCATTTTTAACACTTTTTAAACATAAAACAAAATTAACAGTTTACTGCCATTTTTATATTTATTTTAGAACAGTGTCAAATGTCCAATTTCCTCCATTCTGACTTTCTGAACATAGTGAATGATTGAATCTTACAAACTGCAATGATATGAGTTCATTTCCATTTTTGACACCTTATTACACAATACACGATTACAAGTTTACCATCATTTTTACGTAATCAACTAACAATGTTGTAAAGATGCAGGAAATGTCAAACAAACACTTTTACATATCTTATTAATTAAATAATTAGATTGTTAACATGCCTAAGAATTGAATCTGAGGAAATGCTAAAAAACAGCATAACTTATAAAATTATGGTCCGATTATGCTGATTTTCGAACTTGACCTGCGTTTTAGTAAGATTGATTACTCCTGTGAGTTTCATGACAACAGGCCCATGGGGTTTCCTTGAAATGTGTTAACAGTGTTGCATATATGCTGAAAAGTGAAAAAACAGCATAACTACTAAAATGGTGGCCCGATCATGCCGATTTTCGAACTTGATCTGCGTTTTAGTAAGATTGATTATTCCTGTGAGTTTCATGACAACAGGCCTATCAGTTTTCCTTGAAATGTGTTAACAGTGTTGCATATATGCTGAAAAGTGAAAAAACAGCATAAATTCTACAATAATGGCCTGATCATGCTGATTTTCGAACTTGACCTGCGTTTTATGAATATTCTTCAGCTCTGTAAATATAAAGCCAAAAAGTAAAACTGTCTTCCACTTATGGTGTTAACGCTGAAAGTGCACGGCGACATGATTGGCGACGGCGACGGCGACGACAGACGCAGGTGATGGCAATATGTACAGACACATCTGTGTCTGTACATAAAAAAAAAAGACTATTTGGAGAATCAATACACAGATATTTCTAAGGCAAAAAGTGTGTGTGTATGTGTGTGAGAGAGAAAGAGAGAGAGAGAGAGAGAGAGAGAGAGAGTGTGAAGGGGGTAAGAAAAGAAAAAGAGACTCACTTGTGATCCTCTTGCATATATATTCCCATTGTCTTCTTTCACTGCTTCAAATGGATCATATTTCCAGTGTTCCTGAATAAGGCATAATTAACAAATCCAGTTAACACATGAAAAGTAACTAACTAGAAGTACTTAACTAATGAAAGCAATAATCTTGCATGAAACAGGTAACTGGACAGCCAAAAGTAAATAATCCTAAATAGTCTAAAACTGAGACTGTCAACACTGCATGAGACAATGCGAGACTAGAAAATGATAAGGGTGTAACTCTTCGCACCCAGAATGTTGTCTTAGAAAGCTACACAATAGTGACATGCAAAACAAACTGTTCTAAAGAACTTATTAAGAGAAATCAACCAGAAAAATATCCAAAGATAAATTTCTGTCAGATTTTAACTATTGCTTAACTGCAATTGCTAGACTACCATTATTTCTTACTCCACTCTCCTCCAAATTATAAATAAATACAAAAAGAAAAAATAAAAACAAGCCAAAAGGTAAAACGGTTTTCCAACTAATCATGTTATCGGTGAAAGTGCAAGGCGACGGCAACGACAGCAATGACAGACGCAGGTGACAGCTATATGTGCAGACACATCTGTGTCTGTACATAAAAAGGATTCAGGAATTAGATGCTGGGGCACATACTTACAGGGTAAACTGGCACCACATCCATGTGTGAGTTGAGCAGAACAGAGGGGAGACTAGGGTCCACTCCCGTCCATGTCATAACTAGGATGGGATTACCCTGTACTATCTGGAAGTTGAATACTATCTGAATGTTAGATGAACCACAACAGTCTGGGACGGATCCAGAGATATTTTCTGACAGTCTTCCAAATTATCTTTGTTGATCTATCCTCCATTTTTGACCGTCTTCCGACAGAAAACATTAGATGCCCGACAATGTAAACTTGAAAATCTGACCGTCTTCCGGAAGACCCAGAAGACGGCCTAAATCCGACCCTGACAGTGGCAGTGCTCTAGTAACAATAAGGGTTTCTTCCAAAGACAAACTCAAGATATATTTCAAAGTGTGTGAAGTGAGAAATAAATCATTAACAAATCACCAAACCTAGAGAAACATTCTATTGCGATTCTGTAGGGGGAAAGAGAGAGAGAGAGAGAAAAGTAAAATATGTCCAATCTTCAAATGTGGATCCAAGACTTGGTGCTGGTACAGGGGGGAGAATATTTGTAAAACCCCTTTACACTGGACGGCGCCCTTTCTACATACTTTGTAGGACCATAAAACTAGCATCATTGTGGTGGTAGACAGGAGGCACAACCATTGCTTTGGTTGCAGGATGAATGCTCAATGATTGGCCAGTTGCCAGCACATCAAGTATGATTTTTTTCTACTCTCAAATGGGGCAGTACTGCAGGGCACAGAAAGGACACTGTCTAGTGTAAAGGGGTCTTTAATGGTAGGCCTATTGTAAATATAAATCATCAAACAAGATTTGCTGTACCTCTGTTACCCTTGTGGAAAGATTCAACTCCTTTGCATAATCCTGCAGAAATTTGATGGCCGGGCCTGAAAAGTACAGTATAGTACATTATTTTACTAACAATTCAATGCCGATATAAAGCTATTAAATTTTTTGATAATTTTGAAATTCTAGCACTAGTTAGTCATACACCTGCATTTCTGGAACTTCTGTCAAATTAAGTAAAAAAACACATTACTACTGCATGCATAATAATCTATCAACATAAGCCAGGTGCATCTCTCTCTTTCTACCTTTTCTTCCTCCTTCCATGCCCCTTCCCTTACTCCCCAATATAATCAAATCCCTCTCCTATGAACTCATCTCTCTCCAGTGTCTCTTTTTCTATTCTTTTTCTCTTTCCAATTCCTCTACTCCCTCTCTTTCCCCTCCAATTACCCCTCCCTCTCTCCATCTCCCCAGCCATATGTCATAATCATACTACCCTCTACCAGGGCGACTGATAGATTTTTACAGATATTCACAGATATGTCTCTAGCTAGATAGATGGTCATTTTGGGCTGAAGTCACCCTGTTGAGGAATCCCATGTGGAAACAATTATCTCTGTGTGCGCCAAAAGCTTTGTACTTGCTCTGCATGAGCTGAGCTTCACAACAATGTGATAACTGCTTGTTATGCAACCAGTCTAAGGCTTTTTTATCTGTCACAAGTGATTGAAGTCAGAGCAATTAACTGTCTTGATTGCTGTCACGCAGACTTAGACTGGACCTGCTAAGTGGCAGTGCCTGAGCAGTTATGCAAACAATTACCAGCCATGTAATCAACCTTGAGATTCCTCAACAGGGTGACTTCAGCTCAAAATGACCATCTATCTAGCTAGAGACATATCTGTGAATATCTGTAAAAATCTATCAGTCGCCCTGGTAGAGGGTATAATCATACCATAATCAGGATCGGGTTGGACTGTGTTTATCCTCAGATATTCCCTGAACTTGCTCACTGCCCTGTCTTCCGTCTTTGCTTGTTTCGCAGGAAGGCCATTTGACATTGACATGGTGCTGTAACCTGAGGGAAATATAGGATTGGTAAATAGAGAAAGCAAAAAAAAAAAAAAAAAAATGTCAAATGTACAGACATCACTCTCTCTTTTCTCTCATCATGCTCTGCCATTTTTAATATTATAGAGGTGGAATTCCAGGGGTTTCTGAAATTTCAGGGTTCATTAGATCTGATCCTAAAATACAAACTAGCTAATTTTACAGTGTGTCAGTATACTCGATTATTAGTACATTAACTCATGCAATAATTTTGCTTACAAATTAAGGTATACTATGACGCTGCTCTCATTCTCAAAAAGGGGCCATGCATATGATACTCTGTGGAACCTCATGCCCTCCCCTCCAATCCACTCAAGATATTATGCATATATTCAACACATGTGGACCAATCTATCAATTCCCCAGTTTGCCTTTTTTTTTTTTTTTTTTATTAAAATGAGCTTTTACAAGTGTGTTAATTATGGAATGTATTAAATTTTAACTTACATGTTAATTATATGGATGTTTATTGGCCAAATAAATCTTTTTCTTATCTTACAAATCCCTGTGTTATCTCACTGTGCATCACATGCTACATGTACATGTAATTAATGATATAACTGCTTATTGTTTGAATATCATTTACTTACAATCCTGTCAGTGGCCAATTGCATTCGTACCTTCACAATGCCTCAACCCGAGATTCAGAAGTTCCTGAGAACCGACAGCTCATTTACTGGTAAGGACAGAGGTAAGGACACTGCATAGCGTTTCCGGTGACCTTTTTATTTATTTACCTCAGGGTGCAAGGACTGAGACCAAGTCATTTATATCTCTCATACTTACTGCCACACACACACATGCTATTTATATGTATACAGCTACATTTTAGGCATAGAAGTAGAGAAAATGATTTTAGGTTACTGTACACTCTCACGCTATCATTAACAGTATATAAACTTGATTCAAAGCAGCACGAACAAATTTAAATGGCTATTAAAAGACACAATGTTTGGATAATAAAAAATAAAATGAAAACAAAAGTATTCGATCATGTCTTTCAGCCAGCATCTCCTGTTTATATGACAACTTGCCTGAAAAGCTAGTACAAACCCGTCGGCATGCACTTTGTGCGGGTTATATTATAAGTACCTGAGCATGTGAAGGCTAATACGTCAGTCGCTGAATTCGCTCTGAGGACCCTCCGTTGGTGCAGTTCTTTAAGAGTGAAACGGCTGGATATATGTCGCGTTGCCTGTGCGTGTGGGTGACGGAAACGATAACGAGTCGTCCAAATACCACAGCGCCAAGGGGCGCCGTAGATTACCGATAGCATATGCACACAGCTCGGACCTGGCGACAGGTAGGTGTTGCGTCACCCTGAGTTGATTTCTGGCCGATCTCGGTACAACACTGGTAGCAAAGTCCACTTTGGAGGAGAAGGGGGTGGGAACGTGTCTCTCTCAAGCTTTAACTTCTTAATGACTCACCGGTTGCTTCTTATTTTATCATCATTTATATAAAATTAAAATATCTAGAAATTTACTTATACTTTAATTATGATGTGTTGTCGATATTTTGGGGAAAGTTCAGTCAATTTTTTCTAGCTTATAATAGCCGATCGACGGTTCTTACCTCCACATACAGGAGAGGTTGGATAAATAAACACACGTTGCACTTTGCCTGACTCACAACTATTTTTAACTTTCAGACCTCCACAACAGTGTCTCATCAGCTGCTGTCATCACCAGTGTATGTCGTGTCATTATAAAACCTGCTGACAAACCAAACGTGGGCATTTGATTAGCAGCTTTGTTTAAATTGTGCATGAACGATGTCGATGTTGGACATTTGGTGGCTTCCTGACTGGGTCCTGCTGCTTGTCGTAATCGCAGTCTTGACTGTCCTATATTCCCGCTACTTCGCCGATAACAGAGTGAAGTATGGTCTGCCTGGACCAGATCGGTGGCCTCTGTTAGGACACTTGCCCCTTGGGTTCAAACTTGGCTTCCTTGAGTTCCACAAACATCTTTCGAATAAATATGGTAAGGTAACACAGTTATACTGCTACAGTACATGTATTACTGCACCGAGCATTGCTTCTAAAATTAGGATTCAGATTTACTTTTTAGATTAAGATTTTGTAAATATTGTCAGATCATTGTTTGTGTTGTTAGTGTTTATACTACATATAGCAGGCCCGTAGCCGGGGGGGGGGGGGGGGGGGGGTTGGGGGGGTCGAAAAAACCCCCCCTTTTTTGGGAAAAAAGACCCCCTCGGGGGAAAATTTTGTTTAGGGNGTCTTCTGGGATTTTAACTCTTTCTCTAAGATGCACATAAATTAAGTATTCTAGTTTATGATAAATTGCAGACCAAGAATTTCCTGTTGGAGATTGATGGGGTGGAGCTGGGTGGGGTGGGGGGGGGGGGGGGGGGGGGGGGGGGGGGGGGGGGGGGGGGTTGGGGGGGTTCGAAAGAACCGCCCCTTTTGCTGGAAAAAGATCCACTCTGGGTAAAATTTGATCTAGGTACAAGTTTTTGTGGGAAAAGGTCCACTATTTCAGAAAAAGAACCCCCCTTTTGAAATTGCTGGCTACGGGCCTGTACAGTAGGAAGTAATGAACAGCAATAGTGTCGTAAGATATTGATAAGCAGCCTTGACATAACTTGGCACATGATTCTTCTCTCGATTTTGTAAATATTGTCAGATCATTGTTTGTGTTGTTAGTGTTTATACTACATGTAGGAAGTAATGAACAGCAACTGTGTGTGTTAAGATTTTGATTAGTGGCCTTGACAAAACTTGAAACTTTATTCTCCTCTTGTTTTAATTGCTTCCATACGGCCAAAAGTTACAGGGTTTCCTTAGCTAAACTGTCCACATAATAACAACTGCATCCCTGATAGAGGGTACAAGTACATATTTTTTATGCTATCACAAGTTACAACATGCTGTCACAGTTAACACAATGTTTTCACAACTTAAATGATGATGACTGAACTAACAATATTTTCATAGCTTGCACATTGTTGCCACTGTGACAGTTTAACAATTTTTTTCATTACCTAGGTAAGATGGTTGCGTTGTCTCCTGGTAGCTTAGATGCAAGGTTTGGAACGCTTATTATATCCGACCTGGACATGATCAAAGAGATCTTGGTCAAGCAGGGGAGCATCTTCACTGACCGAAATGTTGATGAAAAAACCCAGGTGAAGCCTTTGGACAAAACAATACTGAGTTTGAAAGGGGACCATTGGAAACAAGTCCGTGGCACGATGACACCAACATTCAGCTCTGGAAAATTGCGTCAAATGAATGGCCATATTGTGGATTGTGCAAAGACAACAGTGAAAAATCTTCAGGTTATTGCCAAAAAGGGTGAAACCTTTGACATGCAGGAAATCTGGGGAGCCTTTGCCATGGATAGCATCTGCGCCACTGCTTTTGGAATCAAAGTTGACTCCCAGAACAACCCTGAGGAGCCCTTTGTTGCCAATGCAAGACAGCTACAGAGTGCCAGTTTTGCAAACCCTTTTCTTCTCCTGTTTATCCTTGTACCTCGCCTGATGGTTTTGTGTGAGCCTCTCCTTCCATATCTCGTTGGAAACTTTATCAAGCCTATCCGTTTTTTTCAACATGCAACGGATGAACTTTATGATGAAGGTCAGAAGTCCAAAAATGGGAAGGCCATTGATTTTATCCACCTGATGCAGAAGGCCCATGAGCTTCACATGGATAATGATGAGCTGGCAGATGATGTGAAGGAGGTTGGGAAGTGGAAGAAGAGGGCCCTGACAAGGGATGAGATTGTGGCCAATGGAATGGTATTTTTCTTAGCAGGTTGGTGAAGTCATATTTGTTGATTCAGTCATTCAGTAATGCTCGTTTAGATCACCCATAGAAGAATTTTTGCACCTGATTAGATTAAAGTGTGATACCATTTTTTTGAAGTGTGCCAAATAATTGCGAAAGTTAGTATAGTGCCAATGTGTAAAAATTATAAGTGTTTTTTTCCAGGCTTCCGTACCACTTCTGAAACACTGAGTTTCATGTGCTACAACTTGGCTATCTACCCTGAAATCCAAGAGAGACTGCAGAAGGAGATAGATGACACCCTCCAGGGAACAGACCCCAGCTACGACAACGTGGCCTCTCTGCAGTACCTGGACCAAGTGATGTCAGAGACCATGAGAATGTACCCTCTTGGCTTTGTGTTGGACCGTGTCCCAAATCAGGATACCACAGTGAAAGGTTTGTTCATCCCCAAAGGGACCTCAGTTATCGTCCCTGTCTATGCCATTCACCACGACCCAGAGCTGTACCCAGACCCTGAGAAGTTTGACCCGGAGAGATTCACCCCAGAGGCCAAGGCAAACAGGAATCCATACAGTTACATGCCATTTGGACTTGGACCACGGAATTGCATTGGAATGCGCCTGGCACTGCTGGAAATGAAAGTGGTGATAGTGAAGGTGCTCCAGAACCTCACTTTCAAATCTTGTGAGAAGACCCAGGTGCCAATGAAGTTTTTGAAAAGTCGCCCAATGAAACCCGAAAAAGGAATCTGGCTCAAAGTTGAGGAGAGATGCCAATGAGTGTGGGGGCACTTGTGGAGCTATGATTGTCTATTAATGACACTTTTGTTAAGCAAGGATGAGGCTCTAACAGGGGCGGATCCAGAGATATTTTCTAAAAGTCTTCCAAATTATCTTTGTCAATCCATTTTTCATTTTTGACCATCTTCTGTTAGAAAAAAATTAGATGCCCATCAATGTAAACTTGAAAACTTTACCATCTTCCAGAAACCCAGAAGATCCGCCCCTGTTTAAGGTTAATTTATGTGTTATGTTATCCAATGTTAGTTATACAGTAGGGTTATATATATATATATAGTAATCTGTTATATTCTAAAATATAAAATTTCTATCAGTCATTTTTTTATTTTTTTATTATATAAACCTAAATTTTAAAAGTGATCTGTGAAATTTATTTTGTGACATTTTTTTCTGTTTGTAAGGGTTTCAAGGCTCCTTCCAAATGAAACTATTGGCCTACATAGATTGATCTTTTTCTGCAGGCACTGTTGCTGAATGCAGTCAGATAAACAGATTAACATGCCTCTTCTTGTTTCCAATGTACTGGAATCACCAGCTTTTCTACAGCTGCCCAATGCCAGGAGGAGACCTTTTAATCTGCTAATCTGATTACAAGTGAGAGTCCCTGGGGAGTTGGATTGACCTATGTACACCTACAGTAAACAGTGATGGCTCGATCAATTCAAACTGGAAAAAGTCATAGATTTTTAAGATACATAATTTTCGAATCATTAAAAATACATTTCTGTGTAGCATTTTGGTGCTTTTGCTGTATAGAGTAGAACGATTTAGTAGTCTGCTTTTCAATTGTGTAGTAATGTTCTAATTTTTTAAAACAATATATTACTTAAAAAAATACAGTATCTGTAAAATTCACAAATATGATCAAGCCATTACCGGAGTTTCATTGGGAGTGAACCCTTAAACCTATATTGACAGGGTAGGTTTATCAATCCTGTATAAAGGTGCTTAATACATAACAATTTCTCAATGAGTTTTTGACAGATAATGTAGGTGCAATCTCTGCATAAGATGTTAGTTTAATGTAATTTACAATGTATATTATGCTGATTCATTGCCAGATAATTTGCTATTTTAGTCAAGTAATAGTGGATGTCATATACTCCCAATATATACTTAAAAATTCTAGGGTTTTTAATCTTACGTGACTAAAACCTATTTTACTTTTTCATAATGACAATTTTATTGTGAACATTGTGGCAAGTGTTAGTTTTGATTGACACGATTTTTAAAATTTAAATACAATTTAACACCATGAACAAAGGATATTCCTCAAATTAAACATCCCAATCACTGGTTCTGATTTCAGAGTAAGGAAGACTCCTTGTTTTGAATAATTATTTATCTTAAACAATTGTGGAACTTGTTTTTGTTTGGTGTTGGGTGTTAGATAACTTGGATCTGTTTTATTTGAACAAATTTCCTGGTACCAAAATGATGAGGAATGTGTTTTTTGTACTATTATCATATTTTGTTTATCTGTTAATCTGGTGGCATGCATCGAGAGTCCCGGCAGAGTTGAACCAATCTCTGTAGAATAATAGTTTCATTGAGAGTGAGCCAGGCGTTAATCACTGGTTGTCAGTGGGTGGCGTTAGCCACTAGTCCCTTGTCCACAGACTGTGTTCTCACTTCAAAATACGGAAGACTCTCTGTATTTTTAATTATTATTAATCTCAAACAAATATCTGAAGCCAAAGTCTGTTGTGTTAAGATGTTCAATGTACTGTATTAGTTTGTCTTTTGTAAATTATAAAATTAATTGCAGTTCCATTCATTTTTTGTAGCACAGTGTTCGTAGAAGTTACGTGAATGTTATGAGAATTGAACAAAGTATCTCTTTTTCTGGGTCTCTCAAGTTAATAATCATATTTTTATAAGATCAGTAAAAAATAATTGAGTCGTTGTATAAATGAAATATGTAGCAAAAACTATTAATCTTTTATATAAATTTTGAATTTTCTAGATGGCGATAAGCTTTTCTTATAATAAAAATCAATGTGTAAAACTTTTTATTCTCGTTTCATTTAAGTCAACTAGTGCTGCTACCACTGCAATCTCTGGGCATTTAATAGGAAGCGGCATCACTAACAACACGGGCATTTCTTAAAGAATTGAATGAAAGTGGATTTGAAAAACTTTTTACCTTATATGTAAACCTCGTCTTGTTTAACTTATCTAAGTCCAAATAATACTTTTTGATCATTTTAACAGTAAAATTATGGCCATAAATTTATGTCACCAAAAGTAATTTATCACCTGTCGCTCCTTGCCACCCGTCTAGGATAATTTTTTTATCAGAAATTGTGCAGAATTCAACCCAAAAGTCAGTGCTTGAAATGATGGCGGGGCATGTTTACGGATCTTTAAAACTTTCCCCAGGTTCTTACAGAGTTATGGCAAGGAGGGAAATGAAAGATCACGAAAGGCCGGTCAGTCGGTAAAATTCTGTCCGTCTTCCGGAAGACCCAGAAGACGGTTGCCGTCCGCGCTTTAAGGCCAAAATTAATTTTTTTCTTTTGAAAAACAAAGCATTGCCTACGGAATTTAACTGCAGTTGTTATTTCATATTTTCAAAAATCCCCGTACAAATTCAATTGTCAAGGAATCTTTAAAATTAATGTACAGTGTACCAGTATGTTGATGCCTTGCTATTTTTATGCGTTTTTATAAACTATTGAAATTCCAGTTGTAAATAAATAAAATAATCTATACAGGAGGACTAATTTGTCGAGTAGCCAGCTAGTTTTCTGAATCTAATGAATTTTTAAAATATTAAATATTGATGCTTTGCATAACTTATTCCCAATTTGATATCAAAGTAGTAAAAATGGTCCCCGTTTTAGAAAAATAAAAAAACTTAATTGACTAGTTGGCTTATGAAATAAGCCTACTACACTGTAGCCAACAGAAAGCGTTACACAAAGAATCTAATGATCTTGTTTTTTGCACTATTTATTATTTGAAATTTTCATCATGTTATTATATCCCGCGAAATACCACTCTAGGGCCGTATTCAAAAAAAAAAACTTTCTGATATTCTTTTCCAATGGCCCAGCACGTAGCCAGAGACAGGGCCAAGTGGAAAGAAGTGACTGTGGCCTTATGTCCCACGCGGGACGAAGAGCAATGATGATGATGATTCTTTTCCAATATACACACTACAATTAATTTTATAAATTGCTGATTTACTGGTATATTGACTTTTAAGTCACACGTATTTATATTAAGCCTAGGAACTTACATTAAAAAAGATTAGCCTGCCAAAGCACCGCTTAACAGAAACCCCAAATTTTCCTTCAAATTTGAAGTAGAAAATGTTAACGTTTCTCGAAGACGTATCTCACCTGTAAGCAAGTTAGTAGAAGTCGGTATAGCATATTGCGTTTATCAAAATCATTTAGTGGTTGCTTTGGGCAATAACAATATATTTTCAACCTTATAACCTGAACTGTCACCATGAAAATTGCCCATTTAGGGCGCATGCATATTACACGTGATTGGTATATCCTTAAAAGGCAAAACACATTGTGACGTCATTGGCTCGTGCTGACGTTACCAGGCAGCACAAAAGCTATTGGAGATATGCTGCGCGCAAGCGAAGTGAATACAGCGATTTTCTTTTGAGTAAAATAGACAATATACGCGATGATAGTTGCGTCGCATTTGGCCTTTTTAGGCATGAAATACAGTTACATGTATATTTTTCACAGAGACATATTCAGACTAGAGAACGAGGTAAGATATTGCTTTTTAGCTCAACAAATATCGAAAACTCAACTGTTGGTATCAATATACCTGTACATCATCCCCAGTAGGGCCAGTACAGCTGTTTATTACTTTCTCCCTATTTATCAAAATAAGATTCCGTGTGACTTCTTTAAAGTTCGGTTTTAGAAGCATTTGGGCCATTTTATTTAAGTATCTATTTTACTAATTTTAACAATTTCACTCGCAAAGTAAGATTCAATTTTAAACGTAAGTCCTGGTAACTAAGAGCGAGGTTTCAAATATTTCATATTTTGGATATGCTCAGGTAAAAATGAATTTAAATCTACAGTTTCCCACTTTTATCAAATTTCCTTTATTCACTGTTAAGGTGCGGGCTCTTTTTTGGAAGGAAGACACGATGCTTCCGATTTTGGGAGGTGGAGGATTCGGTTCAGTGTACAAGGTATTCACCCTGAGCTTCAGAGATAACTTGACACTAACCTCTTCACTAATAGCCTATCATCATCGTGTCATCGTGTATTCACAGTAGTTTCACTTTCATGGGTCAAGTAACTTGACACGATGATGATAGGCTATTAGTGAAGAGGTTAGTGTCAAGTTATCTCTGAAGCTCAGGGTGAAGGTATTGGACTTATCATGACAAACAAATATATTAAGAAATTTTATTATACAAAGCCAAGTGTCTTTAAATTAATTAAATTACTATCACTTAACAATGTATCACAATTAAACAATTTGGGAAAATATCTGAAATGTGCATCGGAACTAAGATTAATGTCAATCTGATGAATTATTATTATTATTATTATTATTATTATTATTATTATTTATACATGTATCAGTAGTAATTATTGTATTCACAGTAGTTTCACTGTTTTATATTCTGATGAGCCGTAGGGCTTAAAGGTTAATAAATTGAACTGACAAACAAACGAAAGTGATACTGGGATAGAGGGAGTAACAATAGTAGTAGCATAAGTACACGGTCATGACAGTAATTATAGTTTTAGATTTGATAGTAGTAGCAGAAGAACAAGATATGTTTACTGTGTTTAGTCATGTAGTAATGTTACCAGTTTATTTTTGCTATTATTATTTATGGATACGACATTTCACTAACCGTTCGAAATATTTTACATTTAGTTTAAAAACAACCTAGCATTGAAGGTGCCTACCTCTGAGGCCTATGCAAGGTCCATCTACAGTGAAGTTTCTTTTATGAAGAGGATAGACAGCAAATTTATATTAAGGTGTTTTATCAGTTGAATACAAACAATTTAATATTTTGATTTATCTGTAAGCTTGCCTATGAAACACGGATGTCCTTTATGGAATACGCCAAGTAATAATCTCTTCACCTTATTTAATGTTTAACACATGCAATAATCGACACCTTTCACAATAACATTAACTTTAATTTAATGAGTATTAGTACATACTGGACATCATAAAACTCATAAACTGTAACTGTAAAATCTCAATTATTTATCATACAATGAGAAATTCCTATTTACAGATTCAAAATTTTTTGTCCGCTCGATTTAGTTTATGTCAGTCTGATATAAAAAATTACTGTTCCAGGCTCGTTCACTCATTTGATGTTAGGCCTGGGTTTCCCGTTCTACTATCGGAATTGTGTCCGATGGATCTGGAAATTCTCCAAGAGTATTGGGAGACTTTCTTGTAGATCTAAGTAACTATATTACTTTCTTTTCTTAATATAATACTTTCGTTTTTCCCGATTTTATCTTGTTCGATTATAAAAAATATCTATTTCATGGAAAATTCGTTATTCAACAAAATTTTATTTCCTTTAATGCTGACATGAATATCATACTGACAGTTGCTTTTATTTATCTATTAGGGACAAAGTTCCTCTTCAGATGGTGAAATATATTGCCACGTGCGTCTGTATGGCTATTGGGCACCTGCACCAACGGAACGTAGCCCATTTTGACATAAAAACGAACAACGTGTTGATAAGTCTACATGGGGTCCCTAAACTGGTAAGATGTTTGCTTTGCTGTGGTTCAATTTGTATATCTGAGTAAATAAATTCAGGTTATTTTTCTCTTCTCGCTATGACGTTCCTGGGTCGGGCCTAATTTTGGATACTGTCGAGCTTTTCGATAAGACTTGATTTTACATACCTAAAATGACTATTCATGTGTCACCGATGTGCTATAATCTGAATTAAAACATTTTATGACAGGTAAAAATATGGTTTTGTATAAGATTGATAAAAGAAGATTTTGGATGTAATCAACACATTCATTATGGCAACCAGAACATTATCTTTTTTATTTAAATTTTAAATGCGGATTATTTTCTTTCAGTGTGATCTAGGATCTGTTCACCCTCTAAATGATGCCGGAGAGAGTATCGATGCGGTGCAATTTATGAACTTCACACTCTATAAAAACATGACACCAGAGGTACTGAGGGGTGGCGCCGCCTCGCGGAGAGCCGATTTCTACGCATTGGGTGTCATGTTGTTTGAACTAATGGAGGGAAGGTAATAAAGGCTACAGTTATTTAAATAATGACTGAACTGTTATTCATGCTTGGCCTTTATTTCTGATAGAAAATATTAGGCCAAAATAACACCCTCCTTTCTAGTAGTGTAAACAGGAAAATTAGAATATGAGCAGTAGTTTTTTTTTTCAAAAATACTTCAGAATTTTAGAACAGTAGAAAGTGTTGGAAGACAGAAATAAATTTTGGTCGATTTATTTAGACACCCACTTTGGACTGAATTGCCAACCAGAGCAGAAGCCAGAAGAAAAATCCTCCAAGGCACCATCATCTACACAGATACAGAACATGTCTTCAGGGATCTAATTGACAGATTAGTATGGTAGGCAATACTACACTATGACATACAACTACATGAATCATTTAGTGAAATGACCTGAAACACTCTATCAGTAGACTTTAAACATTGGCCTGTCTAGAGACACAAAAGTACATATTTGTACTTTTCAAAATAAGTCGTATTAACTTCGTAGAAATCGTTTGTCTTCAGTTTCCATTGTCCCCAGTTGGTCTCAGAACTGTCAGCACAGATTGAACTATTTTTCCTATTTCATTTCAGCGAAGTGGACCAAAGAATTGACAGCATGACTGGCCTTTTAAGTCATCGGTACGAATTTCATCAATGTATTTTTCTTCCTGCAAGGCTCGCTATAGCTAACAATTTTATTTAACTTTTTAAAGCCATTTTTTCAAATTATTTATCTATTTATATTTTTTGTATTTTATCTATTTTCTTCATTTATTCACTATATTCATTTGTCTATATATCTATTAAAATTGTATATTTATTTATTTTAATGCAGATGGCTCTGTGACTACTACGTTAATAATTTCCCAACCGATGTGGTCACCTCTCCCATTTTAGACATTGCTCAGGTAACGCCTGGATATATTACACTGATCGCTTCTAATAAAATAATTACTCGCTGGTTCCTTTAGAGCGAACTTTCACCGACTTCACACAATTTTTACATGTATATAAGTCAAAATAACCCAGTGTCAAAGGCTCTATAGCCTACATGCAGGTAATGGAAAAAGATGGAATTTGTTTTCTTTAAACATCCAATGCTTGAAAATTGAGATACATGTATAGTTAACAGACTACTTATATGCAGTTTTTTCATCATGATAGGAAGTGTTGGCAGAAGAACAGCTTGAGATGGGTCCTCTGACTGCAAACAGCAGCGTCCGCAATATTGTTGACAATGGCTAGAGGACTGCAGTAAACCACCGGCTGCTTCAATACTTCCCTCAAGTTTCACGATTCATTTTGAAGTAGCCCATTCTACAGCCGACTCAATGAAACAAACCACCGACTTCATTACATATAGACGGCTTTATAACTTAAGTCTACAACAGCTTAGAACGATTAATTAAATATCTGCTAAAACATTCAAAAATCAAGAATTGAAAGATTCTAATTCACGTTTTCTTTACACTGCTTACAGTTTTACCAAGTTAAAAAATTAAAGCTAATTTTATGTGCACAGAATAGTGAGCATTTATAAAAACATAATCATGTACGGGTAATTCTGATAATTACTATATTGTAAATTGTTTTGTTACTTTGATTACAGAAAATATTAATAAATTTTTTGAAACTTTAATTCCTCATCCCTCATTGCCTATCTTACTCAAATTCCAATATTTTATGAAAATAATGACCCCCCAAAGCATTTTAGCAAAGACCGTAGGCCTATATAAGAACTACATAAAAAAGAACAAAGGGCAAGGAATGTGTAAATCCTGGCAGATCTTTGAAAACTTAAAGGGATAATAACTCTTCGTTTCGGCCAAAAAATGAATTTTCCTGGAGTAAACAACAATTTTCCCATACTTACCAATGGTTAATGAATCCATTTTTACATTCAAAGTTATTCCCTGGTTTTTTTCTAAAAAGTTTGGTTTTTTGTTAAAATCTCTTAAGAGATTTTAACAGAGTATAGCCATCAATGGAGGTCACGTGGTCTAAAGACAAGCTTAGATATCAGAAAAAAATCTATAACTGCCGTTTTTGTGGTAAAACAAAATATATTATATTTCTGTGAGTTATTCGCAATGTTTTTATTGTGAAATATATTTCTCATACGGAGAGTTATTATCCCTTTAACAATAACGACGTTAGCGGTGATAAACGATGACACCTTTAAAGAGAAGGTTGAATCCCAGCTCCCAGTAATGGAGGCAAGCACCGAAAATAGTGGCTTCATACAAAACTGACACAGTGAACTCGTGGACAAATCTAAATTCAGAAACTATTTGCCAATCAAAAATAAATTTGAAAAAGAAAATAATCTGAACGTTGTTCGTGATGCTGAAAAAAGTTGTTTTCGCACAAGTGCATATAGGGTTCACATAGTGCGTCATCGTGGGTCGTTATCTGACCGATCTGGTAAGTATTTCGATCGGAAGCAAAGTCCACGTTGCGGCTATTTGAGAAGAAGGGGGTGGCCATCGTGACACTCAAGCAAGCTTTGACTTCTTTTTTGATTCGTCAGTTGCTTCTGATTTCATCATTCGTAATAAAAACTTAAATAATTTAGGAATTTACAGTTACTTATACTCCTATATGTTGCCTATGCTTTTGGGAACTTTTTTTTTTTTTTATTTATTTTTTTTTTTTACTAATAGCCGATCGACAGTCCTAACCTCCACATAAAGGAGAGTTTGAATAGATAACACATTTTGCCCTGTTTTTTGCACGTAGCGACTTTAGACTGACTCATATTTATTTTTAACTCTCAGACCTTTCACAATAGTGCGTAACAGCGTCATCAGCTGCAGCAATAGGTCACCAGTATATGTCGTGTCATTATAAAACCTGTTGACAAACCAACCGTGGACACTTCACCTCTGTTCAAGGATGTCGATGTTGGACATTTGGTGGCTTCCTGACTGGGTCCTGCTGCTTGTCGTGATCGCAGTCTTGACCGTCCTATATTCCCGCTACTTCGCCGATAACCGAGTGAAGTATGGTCTGCCTGGACCAGACCGGTGGCCCTTTGTAGGGCATTTGCCTCTTGTGTTCAAACTTGGCTTCCTCGAGTTCCACAAGCATCTTTGCAATAAATATGGTAACGTTACACAGCTACTGATTTCTAATTAATCTGCATCAATCTTTGCTTTTAAGAATTTAGATTCAGATTTAAGACTTAGATTTTGAGATGCAGTTGGCATGCATGCCGCATGAGATTCGCCTACCTGGTACATGTACTGTAATATGAAAAATGAGATCAAGGAAAATGTATCTTTGAGAAGCCAATTAATTTACCATATTTATTTATTTATTTATTTATTTATTTATTTATTTGTTTATTTATTTATTTATAATAAGGTTATGGGCACCCAGTGAGCTTTAGACCTACATGTTACATTGTAGTAAAATTTCATTTTCCTTGAAATTTCAAATCACCAAGTAATTTCACATTAAATCCATCCAAAGAATTACATGCAAACAAGAATCTGTTTTATTTATGGTTCTTCTGATAAGGGTGCAGTAGGGTATTTACAAATTGCCATCACCTTTGTTTGTCCAGGTGATTTCAGTTTGAATTTCCTGAACAGTAATTGATCTCTGCTACTGATCCATTCTTTATTGTAGGGATGGAAATTAAGATAATTTCAATTCAATTCAGTTGCTGCCTATATAATACTTAAGTTATCTGATCTAAGGGACTGTTCCCATTACCCTATCAAACTAGCTGGATCTATCTAACTGTGCAGTGATTCTCTCTAAATTGCATACAGTTGAGACACTTAAATGTCTGGCACATCTCGTAGCTCAAAGTACTTGGGTTAAATCAGGAAACTTTGTGGTCCAAGATGTTATTCATGTTGCTTTGTGAAGGGGCGTGCCAGACAAGATAGATCCTGCTAAGGTTATGGGAACACAGTCTAACATTTTATCACAAGTAACCCAATGCTGTCACAATTATCACAGT
The DNA here is from genome assembly GCF_001039355.2 of Lingula anatina. The sequence continues at coordinate 225,657 of NW_019776080.1, read as the reverse complement.
GTTGTCACAACTTAAATGATAATGAATGAACTAACACAAAACTGTCACAGCTGCCACAATATAAGCATTTTTCTTTACTTATAGGTAAGGTGGTTGCCTTGTCTCCTGGTACCTTAGATGCAGGGATGGGAACACTGCTTATATCCGACCTGGATATGATCAAAGAGATCTTGGTCAAGCAGGGGAGCATCTTTGTTGACAGAAATGTTGATGAAAAAACCCAGGTGAAGCCTTTGAACAAAACAATACTGAGTTTGAAGGGCGACGAGTGGAAACAAGTCCGTGGCACAATGACACCAACATTCAGCTCGGGGAAGTTGCGTCAAATGAATGGCCATATTGTGGATTGTGCAAAGACAACAGTGAAAAATCTTCAGGAAATTGCCAAAAAAGATGGAAGTTTTGATGCGGAGGAAATCTGGGGAGCCTTTGCCATGGACAGCATCTGTGCCACTGCTTTTGGAATCAAAGTTGACTCTCAGAACAATCCTGAGGAGCCCTTTGTTACCAATGCAAGACAGTTACAGAATGCAAGTCTGGCAAACCCGTTTCTTCTGCTCTTTCTTTTCTTTCCTCGCCTGATGGTTTGGTTTGAGCCGCTCCTTCCATATCTCATTGGAAGTTTTATCAAGCCTATCCGTTTTTTTCAACGTGCAACTGATGAACTTTACGATGAAAGTCAGAAGTCCAAAAATGAGAAGGCCATTGATTTTGTCCACCTGATGCAGAAAGCCCATGAGCTTCATATGGACTATGATGAGCTGGCAGATGATGTGAAGGAGGTGGGGAAGTGGAAGAAGAGGGCCCTGACAAGGGATGAGATTGTGGCCAATGGAATAGTGTTTTTCTTGGCAGGTTGGTGAAATCTAATCATTCATAGAAGAATTAACATGTCTGATGAGATTGAAGTGTGACAGAGATGTTAATTGTGACAAATAATTGTGTTGGTTGAGACAGATAATTACATGGAATACCAGCTTCTAAAGAATTCTGTTTTCTTCCAGGATTCCGTAACACAATGTCAACTTTGAGTTTCATGTGCTACAACTTGGCTATCTATCCTGAAATCCAAGAGAGACTGCAGAAGGAGATAGATGACACTCTCCAGGGAACAGACCCCAGCTACGACAACGTGGCCTCTCTGCAGTACCTGGACCAAGTGATGTCAGAGACCTTGAGAATGTACCCTCTTGGCTTTGTGTTGGACCGCGTCCCAAATCAAGATACCACAGTGAAAGGTATGATCATCCCCAAAGGAACCGGTGTTATCGTTCCAGTCTACGCCATTCATTTTGACCCAGAGCTGTACCCAGACCCTGAGAAGTTTGACCCCGAGAGATTCACCCCAGAGGAGAAGGCAGACAGGAATCCCTATAGTTACATGCCATTTGGAATGGGACCACGGAATTGCATTGGTATGCGCCTGGCACTGCTTCAGATGAAAGTTGCGATAGTGAAGGTGCTCCAGAACCTCACTTTCAAAACTTGTGAGAAGACCCAGATACCACTGAAGTTCATGAAAAGTCGCCCATTTACACCTGAAAAAGGAATCTGGCTCAAAGTTGAGGAGAGATGCCCATGAGTGTTTTTCGCGCAATTGTGGAGCTATGATTTTCGTTCAGTGATACTTTAATTAAGTATGGATTGCCCCATTGGCCGTAACATTCATTTATGAATTATCTAATATAATGTTATTTATAGGTCTATCAATCAACTGTTATATTTTCAAGTATAAAATTTCTATCAGTCATTTGTGTATTCTTGTATTATACAAACCTAAATTTCAAAAGTGATCAATGATATTTATTTTGTGACAGTTTTTCTATTTGTAATAGCCTTGTGGTTCATTCCCAATGAAATTATTGGTCTATGTAGATCAACGTAATTCTGTTGGGACTTCCACTGAATGCAAACAGATTGATAGATACAGGCCTCCTCTTGTTTCCAATGTTTCCAGTGCACTTAGTCAGTGCCCTGCAGAGTTAGATTGATCTATGTAGACCACTATTGCCATTGGGAAGCCCTGAAATTTATGTCTACAGAGTAGGTTCATCAATCCTGTATACAGGTGCTAAATGCATAACAGTTTCTAAATGTTTTTTTACAGATGACATAGATGCCATCTTTGCATAATATCTTATTATATATATATATATATATATATATATATATATATATATATATTGCCGATTTATTGCCAGATAAACTGCTATTCTAGTCAAATAGTAGTGGATGTCATGTGCTCCCAATTTATACTTAAATATTCCAGGGGTTTTGATCTTATACTATTTTATAAAGACAAATTTATTTTGAATATTGTGGTAACTGTTAGTTTTTACTGACCAGATTTTAATTTAAATATAATTCCACACCATGAACAAGGGTTATTCCACAAATGAAAAATCATAATCACTGGTTCTGATTTCAGAATAAAGAAGGCTCGGTGTAACTTGAATTATTATTTACCTCAAACAAATGTGTAACTTGTGTTTGTTTTGCATTTTCTATAACTAATCTCTACATTGCCCAACTCATTCCAGTTAAATTTGAACAAATTTCCTGATACCAAAGTGATGAGGAATGTTCTATTGTACATTTATCATATTGTGTTAAATTCTTAATCTGATTGCATGCTCTGGCCGAGAGTTTCAGCAGAGTTGAATCAATTTCTCTAGACCAATAAGTTCATTAGCCAGGCATTAATCACTGGTTCTCTCTGTGTTAGCCACTGGTCCTTTGCCTGTGGCCAGTCAAATTTTGTTTGGACCAGTAGATTTTTCAGAATGTGTGAATTTAGTGGTCTTTGAAATGTGACTGATATATGGTGATTAAAAAAATGTTTGAAAAAAGTCAAGGTTTAGATTTTACTTATATTAATGCAATTATGGAAAATGTCCAGTCTTATTGAAGTTTTTATTAGGACCAGTAAATCTTTAGACTGGGTTGCCATGCCTAGATACCTTTCGAGTCAGCTAGGGGGTAAAAATAATTACACCCTCACAGCTTTACTAGGCGTGACGGACATTTAAGCAGGTTAGATGATAGCAATTTAGTGAGACCCCCCCCCCCCCCCCAGGGAGATAGATCGATCCAAATATATGTGGGAATGGTCCCTTAATTCAGACCTGTAGACTTGAGTAGTGGTCCAAATGGCCAGTTATGTAAAAGTTTATGGCACAGACTGTGCTCTGATTTCAAAATACAGAAGACTCAGTGTATCTTTAATTATTATTTATCTCAAACAAATTTTCTGGTAATAAAGTCTGCTGTCACAGTGTACTGTATTAATTTCTCAAAATAAATAAGCTCCTTTCACTCTTTTTTTTTACGGAACAGTGGGCGTAACATATTATGAGCTTTGAAATATATGAAGAGTTCTCTCAAGGAAGTCTCTCAAGTTAATAGCCCTTTTTATTCAAAAGATCAGCAAAAATAATTGGAAAATGGTATAAATGAAATATCGATGACAAAGACTTAGAGCTTTCAAAGTACATCAACTGACTTTTCATATAAATTCACAGGTATTTATTCTCAATATCTCCGCACTGATCACGCGTTTGTTTTCTTTCAATTTACACCTACGTGATTACTAGACAGGGCCGTAGCCTGAGCAAAATGCCAGGGGGGGCAGTAAGCGGACACGAGGGGGCGAAACCCCCGAGGTGGGAGGGGGTGTCCCCCTCCCACGGTGTGGAAATTTAAAAAAAACTGTATTATAAAACTGCATTCTGGTGCATTTTAACTGTTATTTATTGCTCAATCAGAAGTCAGAAATTGTGGGCGAAGCCTCCGAGGGGGGACACCCCCTCCCACGGTGTGGAAAATTTTTAAAAACTGTATGTATAAAACTGCATTCTGGTGCATTTTCACAGAAAATGATACCAACTTTGCAATTTTTTTTACCTTTGCGATTTTTTTTTTTTTGCACCTCAAATCCCAGGGGGGGGCAGCTGCCCCCCTGCCCCCCCGGAGGCTACGGCCCTGCTAGAAATGTTCTATTCTCATGTTGCATTCTTCAAATCATTTCCTTCTTGTTGATGATAGACTAGTTTTTAATAAAAAATATTTAAATATTATTTGAACTACTAATACTTAGATCATATCCAAAACAGGTAAAATGAAAACAAAAATCTCTACATCTTTCACATTGCATCCGCTAATTTTATCATGGACTGTATACGGTACAACCCCATAAGTACGCATGCACTTTTATGTCGGTCTGCACGCGCCTCAGCCTGTGAAGGCGAATACGTCAGGTGCTGAGTTCGATTCCAGGATCTTCTGTCGGTTGATTTTTTTTTTTTTTTTTTTTTTTTTTTTTTTTTTTTTTTTTTTTTGTGAAATGGCTGGGTATAAACATGTACTTTTATGCCGTGTTGTCTGTGCACGTGGCTGACGGAATCGATGACAGGTTTCTGGAACTGCGCAAATTAAGTTATCTGATCTAAGGGACTGTTATTATTAACTTAAGTTATCTGATCTAAGGGACTGTTCCCATTACCCTATCAAACTAGCTTGATTGATCTAACTAAATGTGTGGCACATCTCATAACTTAATATACTTGGGTTAAGTGGGGGGGGGGGGGGAATGGAACTTTGTGGTCCAAGATGTTATTCATGTTGCTTTGTGAGGGGGGCTTGCCAGACAATTAAGCTGATAACATTGACTTCACCTTGGTGAGGATCCCTGCTGAGATAGATCGATCCTGCTAAGGTTATGGGAACACAATCTAACATTTTATCACAAGTAACCCAATGCTGTCACAATTATCACAATGTTGTCACAACTTAAATGATAATGAATGAACTGAATAAAAGTGAATAAAAGAGTGAATAAAAATTACAAACAGACTCGAAATAGATCGAAATACGGACACCTTTGTATACTTTTAACGCGTTAATATAACTTTCCAGATTCGTGGACACAATATTTACGTGAAAATCGCTATAAGAAAATCCAAGGCTGACAACAATAACCAGTTTCAATCATTTAATATTCGCTTGTTGTTTGCTCAGGTACATTAATATTCTGCCGATTTGTGAGGAATCCCACTCTTTAATATCAAACCAAGACAAAGGATTCTTGACCTTTGGTTCTTAATCAGATTAATTGACAAGCTTATTTCCGCTCTTTAAGCTTTAAAACAAGGTATTATAAGGAATTACAGACTACAAACAAAGACATGAATTTACCGAAATCGCTGGTGAATTTTTACTGTTCCCTGACAGGGCTAAAGACCTGTGATACCATATACATGCATTAAGGAGCACCGTATATTTTACCAATAGCCATGATCGACTGTCTCCTTGATTTGTTTATAAACGGAATAAATAAACCTTAATTCACATTAAACTACTTCAGAATAACAGTAAATTCGTTTTAAAACACTTAGCCTATTTATTTTAACTTATTAGTTTTTTTTTTTTTTTTTTTTTTTTTTTTTTTTTTGGTTGGGGGGGGCGTTGCGACAGACTACAGTAGTATGATTGTTTTACCTAAAAGTCGTTTAATGTGTGGTTTTTAGGTCAACCACCCGGTTCATTAACTAATCAAGGTGACAGGTGAGCGAGCCGATGTAATATGCACTCAGCACGGCCCGGGCAGGTGTTACGTCATCAGGTGCCGTTATCTGACCGATCTGGATAGTGGTTGGGTAGCGAAGTCCAGTTTGCGACTATTGAAGAAGGGGGTGGGAACGTGACACTGTAAGCTTAAACTCCTTTTTGACTCACCAGGTGCGTCTCTTTATATCATTAGTTGTATTGAAGTTAAATATGTTGGATTTTATTAATACTGTTACTAACGATTTGTAACTGGCTCGTTGGTCCAAGCGAGTAAGTTGATTAAGAACAGATCGACAGTCCTATCCTCCACATATAATAGAAGAAAGGCTGAATCGATACATATCATACTTTGCACTACAGGTTTACTGCCTTGACCAAGGAGTTCGCGAGTTATCTTTGATTTGAGTGATTCGTATCTATGTTTAGATTTCAGACCCTCCACAGTGACTTATATTTTCATCAGTTGCGGTTATAGATCGTGTATATCGTGTCAGTATAAAACATTTCAACTAGTGCTTTGTACTTTTCAAGGATGTCGATGTTGGACATTTGGTGGCTTCCTGACTGGGTCCTGCTGCTTGTCGCGATCGCAGTCTTGACCGTCCTATATTCCCGCTACTTCGCCGATAACAGAGTGAAGTATGGTGTACCGGGGCCAGACCGGTGGCCACTGTTAGGGCATATGCCTCTTGGGATAAAACTTGGATTCCTTGAGTTCTACACGCATCTAAGCTATAAATATGGTAATTGGTTATTGCTACAGCGCTAGTCGTTCGCTATTCAGGCTGTATTCAGAACTTAAGTTGGTACGTGGACTGACAGATCAAATATGTTCGACCCACTTGAAAGCTTACCGCGTATTGCCTGCGGGGAATCTATTCAGCGTCTATTAGGACAATGAGGCAAGCTTTCAAATGTGTCGGCCATATTTGATACGCGGATCTGTTAGTCGGCGGATCAACTTGTTCTGAACGCGCCCTTAGTCTACTTGGTACAAGATATGCTTCATTGCTTGTACGGATTAAGATTCAGATTTACCCACCCTGAGCTTCAGAGCTAACTTGACACTAACCTCTTCACTGTAGCCTATCTTCATCGTGTCAAGTTACTTGACACGATGAAGATAGGCTACAGTGAAGAGGTTAGTGTCAAGTTAGCTCTGAAGCTCAGGGTGGATTTACCTGATTTACTTTTCAAATTTCAAGATAAAGGCTATGTTCAGATAAAATCTTAAGTTATTTGTCCAGCAGGATCGATCTGTCTCAGTGGGGTCTCGCTAAGGCGCAGTTAACGTAATCCGCTTAATTACCTGGCACGCCCACTCGTAACTCTCGTAGGGAAAACTTTGAGGTCCATGATGTTGCTTTGCGAAGGGACGTGCTAGACAATTAAGCGGATTACATTGACTGCACCTAAAGAGAATCCCTTCTGAGATAGATCGACCCTGCTGGACTGATAGCTTTTAATCTGTAAGGGACCATTCCCATCCCCTATCGTACTAACTTTAGATCGATTTATATCCAAGAGGATTCTCGCTAAATTGCTATCAGCTTAAGCGGCTTAGGTGTCTGCCACGCCTACTGAAGCTACTCGGGAGCAATTTATTATCGTTTAGCAGATGCAGTAGGCGTGCCAGACATCTAAGCCGCTTAAGCTGAAAGCAGTTTAGCGAGAAACCCCATGGAGATGGATCGATCCTGTTAGATTCATCTAATTAAGTATGGGAATCCAGTCTAAGTGTAATTTTGAGGGGTTTATTTACATACCTTGGTTATTTCATTCATCGCCAACAAATTTTGTGATAGAAATTGTACAAGTAAGACCGTAATTATTTGTGCTGTGATATTATTGATATGTTATCTGATCTATCACAAGTTTCCCAATCCTGTAACAGTTAGAAGAATGGCAGAACTAAATTGATTATGACAGAATGAAGTTGTCGCAACTGAAACTTTTTTCTTTACTTAGGTAAGGTGGTTGCCTTGTCTCCAGGTAGCTTAGACGCAAGGATTGGAACACTTATTATATCCGACCTGGACATGATCAAAGAGATCTTGGTCAAGCAGGGGAGCATCTTCACTGACAGAAATGTTGATGAAAATACCCAGCTGAAACCTTTGAACAAAACGGTAGTTAGTTTGAAGGGCGACGAGTGGAAACAAGTACGTAGCACGATGACACCAACATTTAGCTCTGGGAAGTTGCGTCAAATGAATGGATATATTGTGGATTGCGCAAAGACAACAGTGAAAAATCTTCAGGAAATTGCCAAAAAAGATGGAAGTTTTGATGCAGAGGAAATCTGGGGAGCCTTTGCCATGGATAGCATCTGCGCCACTGCTTTTGGAATCAAAGTTGACTCCCAGAACAACCCTGAGGAACCCTTTGTTACCAATGCAAGACAGTTACAGAATGCCAATCTGGCAAACCCTATTCTTCTGCTCTTTCTTTTTATTCCTCGTTTGATGGTGTGGTTTGAGCCGCTCCTTCCATATCTTGTTGGAAGTTTTATTAAGCCTATCCGTTTTTTTCAACATGCAACGGATGAACTTTATGATGAAAGTCAGAAGTCCAAAAATGAGAAGGCCATTGATTTTATCCACCTGATGCAGAAGGCCCATGAGCTTCATATGGATAATGATGAGCTGGCAGATGATGTGAAGGAGGTGGGGAAGTGGAAGAAAAGAGCACTGACAAGGGATGAAATTGTGGCCAATGGAATTGTGTTTTTCTTGGCAGGTTGGTGAAATCAGATTATTCATAGAACATAGAAGAGTTTATGTATATGAAGAGATCGAAGTGTTCAAAGATGTCAATTGAGGCAAATAATTGTGTTAGTTGAGACAAGAAAATATATGTTGTACTGCCAGATTCTTTAAAAAAATGCTCTGTTATTTTCTTCCAGGATTCCGTAACACAACGGAAACGCTGAGTTTCATGTGCTACAACTTGGCTATCTACCCTGAAATCCAGGAGAGACTGCAGAAGGAGATAGACGACACCCTCCATGGAGCAGATCCAAGCTACGACAACGTGGCCTCTCTGCAGTACCTGGACCAAGTGATGTCTGAAACCTTGAGAATGTACCCTCTTGGCTTTGTGTTGGACCGCGTCCCAAATCAAGATACCACAGTGAAAGGTATGTTCATCCCCAAAGGGACCTGTGTCATCGTTCCAGTCTACGCCATTCACCATGACCCAGAGCTTTACCCGGACCCAGAGAAGTTTGACCCTGAGAGATTCACCCCAGAGGAGAAGGCAGACAGGAATCCCTATAGTTACCTTCCATTTGGAATGGGACCACGGAATTGCATTGGTATGCGCCTGGCGCTGCTTCAGATGAAAGTGGCGATGGCAAAGTTGCTCCAGAACCTCACTTTTAAAACTTGTGAGAAGACCCAGATACCGATGAAGTTCATGAAAAGTCGCCCAATGAAACCCGAAAAAGGAATCTGGCTCAAGGTTGAGGAAAGATGCCAATGAGTGTAGGGGCACTTGTGGAGCTGCAGTACTCTTTTAATGATCAATTTTTTAACGATGGGGGCGGGTTTAATGTTCATTCATGTTATGTTATATCATGGAAGTTTTTGATCTATCAGTTTTTTTGTTATATTCTCAATTTGTAATATTTTAATTTTATACTTAAAAGTTTTTGCAGGTAATTTCTGTATTCTTGTTTGATGCAAACCTAAATTTTAAAGTGATCTGTGATTCTATCATTTTTGATATTTTTCTTTTTTTTTTTTTTTTTAATATATTGCCAATCCAAAACCCGGCCCCGATTAAAAAAAAAAAACTATGTCAGGTTCCCTGGCTAAGAACTTAATCACCAAGGTTACATCGTCACATCTTACCCTATCAGGAGCAGTGTAACATCACTCTCATGGAAATCCTAGTCAACTAAACCAGGGAACTGACTTAAAATTTTTTGTGAAACTGGGGCCAAAGAAACTCATTCTAGTCAAAGACCTTATTCCCATACCTAGATCGATCTAGCGGGATCGGTCCATCTCCGAGGGGATTCTCAGATTGAGCGGCTTAGATGTCTTGTAGTGATTCAATTATGGCAAAATATATATGACGTATGGATGTTTTGATAAATATTTAAACTGTAACTCAAGATCAGCAAGAAATATGAATAATTATGGAATGGTATTAGACGAAACGTGTTGCAAAATGTATCAATTTGCGCTTTAACTCTTGAAATTTGTAGGTAAGGAAAAACTTTTTTACAGTACAAATAAAGGTGTAAAAATTCTCCTTCTTGCTTCATAATTGTCAACCAGTGCTGTCGCACTTTCTTTGCTCCTGCACCTCAAGGTGTGGTGCTACCACTGCAATGTCTTGACATTCAAACAGAAACTGGCATCACAAAATAAGTTTTGCCGGGGAATTGGTTTCTACATCAATACATCTTTAGTTGTCAGTTTCATAACAAGGTAAATGTTGGTCTAAACCAAGTCGTCTTTCTTGTAATAAGACGGGTGCAATGTCATTAACCAAATAAAAAGTGGATTTGAGACTATTTTTTCACTGAAAAGTATATAAACTAATTGTTGAATTAAGGGCAAGTTATACTTTTTGATCATTTTTAATTTATGAATTGTTGTCATGAATTAAAATCACCGAAATTAATCCACCACCTCCTGGTGCTCCTCAACACCCACATATCATCTCCACGGTTTTGCAATCGCGAACTACTCAGAATTAAGTGCTCTGACGTTTTAAAAACATAAAAGCAGTTTAAAGACTTCTAAATTTCCC
>NW_019776080.1:187382-199231 GCF_001039355.2 Lingula anatina | reverse complement strand
CATGCTTAGGATATGATTGACAGGGCAGTAAATGAGAGACAACCTCCAGTTAGAAACATTAGAGAGGTCCAGCAGGCAGTAAATGAAGAATGGAACCGGCTCTCAAAGCAAGATTGGCAGAATTTGGTGGCAAGTTGCAGGAGACAATGTGAAGCTGTTGTTCAAAACCAGGGAAGGCACACCCGATATTTATTGCATAATAGACGATTAATCATCTGTTATCTACAGTCTTCTTTTATTAAAACTAATTCTTAGATGATCGAACTTTATTTTTTCATAATTAGCTGTTTTAATCAGCACGTACTTTTTGCTGTGTGAGCATACTTTTTTGACACATAGTTTGGCATATTTTAGTACCGTTTGGTTAATAAAGTTATTTTGATTATTACAATAAGCTATGTTGTGTATATATTTAACAGAAATATTCAATTTGAATAAGTTAGTTATAAAATATGAAAGAAATATGCATAACCCCACCAACAAATGAAATACTTAATGATCATGATAGAAGAAACTTTTGAAAAAATCGGGATGTTGCTTAACTTATGAGCATCAGTGTATATATATATATATATATATATATATATATATATATATATAAAATCCAATATTAATGGTATAATTTGGAAAAATCTATGATTCTTGTCATTTTTTTTGTCCTGCAGACCCAATTAATGAAATTATATATGAAGAGCAAGTATCCAAACACAATATTAATTACCTCCGCCAAGGAGGTTGTTTTCACCCCTGTTTGTTTGTCTGTTTGTCCGCCTGTCATCAACATAACTCAAAAAAAGTTATGGACCGATTTTGATGAAATTTTCAGGAACTGCCAGAAGTGGGCCAAGGAAGAGATAATTAGTTTTGGTGGTGATCCGGATCAATAATCAATCAATAATCAATAATAATCAAAATTTGCTGCCTTGGCAGAGGTTTGGCTCTCGGAGTGCTTTTCTAGTTTTTAAAAAGCTCTTTAAAGTTTTGATTCAGTCTTTATTTTCAAGTGAAAGTCCTGGTAATATACCAATAATATGTAGTTAAGAATTATAGTGCATCCCTACCCAGCCTTCCCCTGGTCTTTCTTTGCAGTCCAACTAAGTAGTATCCCCCATCCAGGGCCTTTCCTAAGACCATCTGACCAGCCTCTGACCGCAGCATGTCCAGAGCTTCCTCCAAGATTTCTACACTGATTCCTGGAATATCACTACCTAGAATACAAATATTCATCCTATCTTATCAATTCAGTTTTAAAATTAAAACTCAGAGAGGGTTTTATGGATTCTTGTTCTGGAAAATGTGTTAGTTATGGTACATATAGAATAATGCTTTAGGGAAAATTGATGAAATTCTCAGAAAAGTTATTATGTTTGCTGTATTACTTTAATTGCTGTGCTTTAAATTTGTCCAGAATCTCCAACATTTTTCAGGTTTCTGTATATTTCAACAAAGAATTAAGTATCAGTTTGTTCCATGAAGTTTGGCATACCTACTATTAGCACTCTCTCCTCTCCTTGAGCAAAGTGATATTCAAAAGCATTCTTTATCTTGTCCCCCAGGGTGTCTCCTCTTTGTGGTTTCCATGACATATTTTTCTCCACTCTTCTGTCCATCCAGTACCTCATCTGACTATCTGTGCCCCCATAGTATTGTATTTCCACCCTGACAGACTGGCGCTGACACTGGAACCTATGGACAACATCTAGAATATGCTCTGTCTGAAAATGTAAATAAATAAATAAATAAAAAATAAATAAATAAATAAAATTAATGAATAAGGTAATTATACACAAATTTCAAACATCTCACAATTTAAAAACTTTATTTTCTTCAAAATTCACACTATTTAGTTACAAAGTCTCCTGCCCGCTGTCAATAAAGAAATTAAATTCTAGTAGACAACAGAAACCTACAGGTATATATATGGCTGACCAGTAACTGTACAAATTAAAAAAAAAATTTACTGGCCGGTTCCAAGTTTATTAGCATTTGGCACGGTGCCAGTTATACCATTCCAAACTAACCATGAACCTCTGAGCTAGTGCGGCCCCAGCATCACCCAGAAGTGGGATGAGTCTTGTCTTGGCTTTGCCTGGCACAGGATACCTATAGAAATAGGGCGTATTCCCAGAGCTTTTAGATCGATCTATCCCCGCGGGGATCGAGTCTCACTAGATTACTGTCAGTTAATCCGGCTTAAATGTCCGTCCCGCCTACTACAAGCTGTAAGGGGGTAATTAACTTTCGTGCCCGCTCGGCTGACAGCTATTTAGCGTGAACCCCCAGGGAGTTAGGTCGATCTAAAGTAGATCGATCTAATCTCTGGAAATGGGGTCTTAGAGAGGGAACAAAGAGAAAAGAAAATTACAAAAAAAAAAAAAAAAAAAGCTTAGCTGTGTTAATTTAAACTACTCACAGTGATCGAGTAAAGCAATGTTTCTATGTTTGATGCAGATTGAAACAGATAATTCCTGCTCCATATTAGCCCTGGGGAATGGAGAGTTGAATGCATATATACATGTAGATGTAGCTGATCGACTGTTTGATGACCAAGTTGTGCAAAAAAACTTTGTCAGAACAGAACAGTTTAGAACTATGATTCAGGTAGTCAAAAGTCTGATTTCAGGGGAATATTGGTGTGATATATTTTTCTGAAACTGAAGAGGGGGTCATGCAGGACCCCCCTGAACCCCCCCATCCCCCATATCTGCCACTGATGCAGCATACCCCATGTACTGGTAAACTAACAGTATTTAGAGGTAAGATAATTAACAGATTTTAATCTGTTGATTTAAAAAAACTAAAAACCAAACAAATTAAAAGTAAGCTAGCTACAATATTGTTCCAAACATTCATTTATACATACAGTGTGGAGGGTAAAGCTGAATAAAGATACCGATATTACTTGCTTATCAAAGTCTGCAACTTGTCTCCAATTTTATTATTTACTCAACCTACCTACTAAATATCACTATGGTTTCCTTGTGCTGCCTTGCCTCTGCCCAAAAGTACTGCAGCAGGCCAGCCATCCTAGCACCGCTTCTTTCGACTTTGCTGCGTTTTGTCAGGGATCTGCAACGCTGCTCGGTTGAGGAGATTGCCGCATTAAATTAAAAGTGCCTAGAAATCACAAGATGGAGGTGTGAACAAATGCCCTACATGTCAGATAATTCGAATAAAATCTGCGGACATGCCTGTTTATACTTTTACGGCGCCCTCGGGTTAACTAGGCCACATAATCAGTACTTGTAAGAAACGTTTTATAGACTGATAGGCCTGTTTACCTAGAACAGCTGAAACCGGGAACTTAAACGAGATGGAAATGCTGAGGTACGGCACGAACCGAATAATAAATATATGGGAGGTACATGTATACATAAATCAACATGATTCGTTAGACATTTACACATTGTTACCGGATTGAAAGATTACTACGTCAAGCAGTTACTCCCACAAGGAGCTCAATGATTGCGATAGATGTGATAACCGAATGTGTTTAGTAAGAAAGGCAGCACGCAGGAGCTAGTTTTCCTTACGAGTTTTATACCTAAACCCAGACTGAAATTCAAATAAAATACTTCTGATAGACAAGGAGGGAAAATTCTAATATTCAATAAAAATAATTGAGAAGCACTCAGAGAGCGCGCGCTGATCTCAGCCAAAGCAGTGCAGTTCTCATTATTATCAACAATTTGTTACACAATTAATAAAGTCAATTCTCGTTTTTTTATCAATAAATAACCTAATTAATTTAATGCATCACCTACAAAATCAAGCCAATTTTTGATTTACGCAATAAATAAAAACTAATCAAAATCCTTGTTATCCATAACAACCTTTTTTCGGTAATGTTGCTAACAGACAGACAAACAAATAAGTAACTAATAATCAACAATTTATCAATTAGTTAATTTTAATTTAATAAAAATTAATGGATTACTACCAAATCTCATCGTTTGTCATTTGGTCCCCTCCCAAAAGTTTCTAAAAAATCATCAAATCGGTACACAACTTCTTCCATAATAATGTTAACAGCCCCTCCCATCCCCCACAGCCCTGCATCATCAATAGCCCTGCATATTGTTATTGCCCCGGTCGAACAAAATGCCAAAAGGACTAATAACTTATCGTTGACGATTCCGGGATTTTCCGTGTTTCGATTGTTAGCCATATTATCGAATACGTATGCTTAACTGATATGCTCTGCTGATTATGTATTATTGCCGTAACAGAAAGCTACAGCAAACTGCAGAGGTCGCATATTTATAGTCAGGCGGCAATGATTCAGCTACTAAATACGGAAGTGGTGCCTCTCATTCTATGTATGCAACACTAGCCTATCTTGTGAAACTAAGAGATCTGAGAGCTTCGTGAAAATGGCAATATTTCATTTTGAAGCAAACGAGACATTCGAAGGCGGGGAAAGATTTCCAGAAAGCGACAATGGTATAAACTGCACGGTTATTCTAGAGGACCAAGGGCAGACGAGTAAGGAGCTGTGCGAGCAAACCGGCAATGGTCTTCTGTGTGCAGCCGAGACGATTCGCCTGTACGGTCGACCAACGGTTTCGGTTCTTGGAACCATTTTCAATGTCATTGCTATCGTAGTTTTCAGCAGACCACAACTTCGCCGTACTCCCACTTGCATTTTTCTCATTGCGGTCGCCATCGGAGATTTGTTAACTGTTCTGAACGGGTTTTTGCCCTGGATCCAGCAAGACTTGGGGGCAGACGTGTTGACTTCCAGTAGTTTTGTCTGTAAGTTTTCGGTTTTTATTCTCTATTGGGGTCCCGAATTCAGCGCACTCCTCGTCACTACCATGACCGCTGAGCGTTATATGAAACTGCGCTTTCCAACCACGAACGCGGTCTTTTGCACCGTCAAACATTCCGCCATGGTAATAGTTGTGATAGGCTCTATGCTGTTCATTTTAAATCTCGAGATTTTAGCCTCGGATATATACTTCAATGTTTGTGGAATGAAAGTTTGCTGGAACGTGTTTGATGATAGCGAAAGGATGCTAACTCTTACAAATCGGACCGCAACTCTCCGTTACTGGCGGGTCCACAGGTGGATTGCTCTATCTCTGTACTGGATAATTCCTGTGATTTTATTACCACTGCTCAACATCCTCATAGCGTTTGAACTGAAGAAACAGACCAGATATTTCATCAACGACGACACGCGCCTTACTTCCAGCATAGCGACACCCTTGGTTACATCGCGAGAGATTATACCAAGGAGTTATAACAAGGAGTTTATAACTCCTTGATTATACTATCGACAAATAGAGGGATTTCATACATGCTTCTAACCGTAACGCTAGCCTTTATTTTTCTGACCAGCGGTTTTAATCTGATCCAGTCGGATATCCTTGATGTGTTTAAGGGGAAGGATTTAGACAGTCGTGCTCGGAGTTCAATGTTGTTCTCAGTGTTCATATTGTTGTTCTATGTTAACCATGCGTCAAACTTTTTCTTTTACTGCTTTAGTGTGAGGACGTATAGAACTGTGGTATACAGAATGGTTTCACGAGTTCTTTGTGGGCGATTGTCTTCAAAGTCCAATGCTCGACGACGACTCGATCAAATACCAAATGATGAAACGTGCACGCAATAACAGTGAATGGAAATATGACGGGCCACCATAGGAATAGGATAAGTCTAAAGATCTCTGCTTATACGTCTCCGTTATTTACAAACAATCCCTTCGTATTCTGGTCGAGATAAATGTAGACCTATGAACACTGTACATATAACGCTGTCTTATTCCAAACCCCAGCCACATGTAAAAATGACATTTTGATACTTCTTTTTCAATGTTTTTGTCATTGTCGTTAGTAGTATATTTTCATCATCCCATAATTTTGATAATATTTTGCCATTTAATATAATTGAACAATAACTTGCTAAATTTTTGAATGTTTATGCATGTTTATAATTTTTTGTCTCAGATAATGACCACTGATAATTACATTGAGTTGTTATCAGATTTTTTCAATGAAGAGTATCGAGCTTCTTTTGCTTTTCTTTCAAGATAAAAAAGATAAACTGGATTTAAATGCATCTTTTTTACATACGCTTTTATTTTTACCAAAAAAAGTGGTCAGCAATATAATCCGATTTATAATGTTCATGCACATTGATAGAACGTTGCATTTAAGTCAGAATTTCAGTTGAACAAACCAGAGCAAAATATTTCCTTAAACCAAAAATAAATAAATAAAATGTTTTTCCTTGTTGATTGACTGCACGCCATTCCATTCTATAAGTGCTGACATTCCTCAGAATTCCTTTTCTTCCACCTCCATCAATCTGGCAGCCGCCTCATCAAATAGAAATCTTGACAGATTTAATCTGATATTTTTACACTGACATTTATCAATTCATTAAGCTAATGTAACGGCATGCAACGCTTCCCAACAGTCTATGTCTTAATAATTCCATCTGATTGACCCTCGAGTCTAGTAATTATATGTTAATAATCCTGCTCAGCTTCTGTATCCTATTCAACAACAAGTCTCCCTGTTTTATAGCCGCCTGGAAAGAGTAAAACATTCCATATCAATAAGATATCAATGCATCTTTAAAGAAATGCTCAATTGGGTGGTGTGTACGTACATATACATATGCCACATTTAAAAGTGTTGATTATGTGTTGACACAGTGCTCATATTCGTTTATTCTAACATGTCTATTTCCAACTCTGGCCTGTTCGTGTGTATGTGAGTGTGTGTTAGCATGTGCACACAATCCATATCAACTTTGTGAAAAGAAATTGACATTATTAATTTTTTTTTGCTCAACCATTATCATAATATTAATTTACAGTATTAAGAGTCAATTACTTTAAAGGTATACAATAAGCATTAGATCTTTCTATAGCTTTAAAAAATCCTGGAAGTTTCAACAATTTTCCTTTATTCACCAAGAAAGGCATACCCCATCTTAAAACTGTGGGAAAATTAATATCATGCAGACCACTTCAGAACTCCCCTTTTTTCTGCTAATGCCCATTAATTCCCTTCCAAGGTATCAACTTCAACCTTCATATCCCCAAGCCTTACCTGGTACTGCCAGTTCTTGCTGTCAGGTCTGTTAGTCTCTACAATACCACCAACTTTGTCTATCTTACAGTGCAGGCGCCCAGCAGCTATGAAACGGGAAAGCTCTCTGAAGGATAATTTTTGGAACAATTATGTAACAAGCAGAAGTCTGTCTCAAAAAACAACTTCTAATAGAAAGCTGATCTAAACTTTTAGCTTAACATTTCAGTTCACTTTGACAAAAGACGATTTGCTATTTGTCCAAAGAAAGAAACAACAGCACCTGTTTTATAACAAGTCTAGAAATGGCGCTATAAGACCAAAAATTATCACATAAACATCGACTTAGAAATCTTATCTGTTATTCAATATTGTGCACCTAAATTTATCATAAGTTTGACAAAAAATCATTTAGTGGACTTACTGGTCTATAAATGCAATGCTGACACCAAACGCCCTTGCCATATAGTCCAGTGTCAAACTCTGATAAGATTCTAGAAGCTGTGCATACGCCAGGATACGCATTTCACGCACATAGTAGCGATAGTGTGGCGACAGAAGGCGGTCATACTTTAGGAACTCCTCAGTGGCGGCTGAAAGGTTGGAAATAAAGGATTTAATGTATAAAAAAAATGAAAAGGTATGTTACATCTTATTTCAAATAAAAATTCATATCCATGCTCTAAAATAAAAAGGAAGTATACAAAGTCTGTATGTGGTCATAAAGACAAGTTTTAAAAAAGTAGTCTAAAAATTGCATTCTTATTTGCCAGTTCTAATTTTGGATTTTGGTGAAATGATGATAATTGATGACAAAATGCTTGTTGAGGATAAGATTTTTTAAATTGTTCTCTTTTTCTTTGAAAAAAAAAAAAAAGGTCAAAATCGTGTTTATTATCACTTTAAAAAGGTAGTTACATAAATCAACCATATATCTTTCACTTGCTGTGCCAAGAAAGCTTCAACTTTCTCTTTCTTTGACCCACTGAGGTCTAAGAATCTATGGGTCCAAGGCAGAGAGGTAAGTAATTAATAAAATTTTTTTTCTAACCTAGTCCCAATTTTACTGGCATTTAGCATGGGCCCAGTGTTAATGCTGTAGATTTCATATTTCATGTAGACTTCACTTTGCAATAAAGTGTTGTAAATGGCATAGAACTAAATCAATTTGCTCACCTAATGACTTAAAGAACTGCGCATAGTGACAGTCGTACAGTGAAAACAAGAACTGTCGGGTCTCTGGGAGACTGTGAAGAACTTCTAGGATCTCAGAGCCTTTTATTACCTAAAATATATTAATATATATGAATATCGCTTTTGGTCACAAATAAAAATAAAAACAAATTAAGAGCTGCCTATATTAATTAACTTCACCTTCTTCTTAATCCAATGCCTTATCATGAGGTTCAAAATTATAATATTAATTTCAAAGCTGACTCAATTTCTATTCTTCCACACAATACACCTTATGATAACTGTAACAAGTTATCCAGAAAAATTAATTATCAAATGTCTACAATTTATTTATTTACCAGTGAAAGTGCATGTCACTTCACTCACCTTTTCCCTCAGATTTGGCCTCTCCAGTGCTATCATACAACATATAACTGTGTACGCCACAAAAGATTTGTAGTCCATTAGCTCATACGAGGTAAAAGTTGCCACAGTCTCCAGAAAGTAGTTGGCGGCATTCTTGAAGTCTCGCACTGACATACAGTAGACACCTCTGTAGACCTTAAGTCTGTTCCTTCTGTCCCAGTCTCCCCCTTCGTCTATAAGACTGAAATGACACACAAAAAGATTTCTCAGTCAAAATGCCAGAGTAGAAAATATCATGAAACTAGAAAAGCGCTCCGAGAGTGCAGACTTCCGCCAAGGCAGCGATTTTTTATTATTATTGATTATAGACTGATTAGTGATCCAGATCACCACCAAAAACTCATCATCTCTTCCTTGGCTCACTTCTGACAGTTCCTGAAAATTTCATCAAAATTGGTCCATAACTTATTGAGTTATGTTGATGACAAACAAACAGGGGTGAAAACAATAACCTCCTTGGCAGAGGTAACAAAAACCGTACCAAAGTACCACATAAAAGAAAAGTGTGATAAAGTATATGTATGAAACAAAGACCAATGCCTATGTTTTTAAATTACTGTTACAACATTTTAAAGTCAGAAATCTAATGCTATATAGAACTTACTGAGTTGATACTAATGATATACTTATAAAATCCCCAAATAACAAGAACAACCCATTATATTAACTTATAAAGTATCAAGTTTAATGCAAACTAACAGATCAATTCTCATAATTTCATAGCATTAAGCAAAAATGTTATTTAATTTTTCTTCAGATTATCAAACAAAATTTCCATTCTTTTCTATTAAATAAAATTTTGATTATTTCATTAATCATGTCCAAAAGGGTATGATAATGTTCACCTTTGTGCTTTTTCTATATTTCTAGTAATGAGATCGTTATCCAGGTAGAAGAGTCCTATACGAAGAATATGGAATACAATATCAAGCCTGTTGCCCACTGTTATGGCCTTCTCATTTGTCTTGCGGAATTCACTGAGAGCTGCTTCCTAAAAAAATTCAATAAACATTTTCCGTCAGTGTTAAAATTCATATATGTCAAACTTGATGACTGGTGAATCATTCCATCTTTAATCTTCATTTAATTTGCAAATAAAAATAACTCAACTGACTTGGTTATCTAAAAATATTATTCTAGCAATTATTTCAATAATATCAATGTGTTTTTTGTCAGTTATCAATTTGTGAAGTTTTGTAATTATAGTACTTGACCATTATTTGTTATGAAAACATTTAATTTATTACAATAATTATTTCATTATGTTTTTTAAACAGAGATAAAGAACTTGTTAAGTTCTGCTTATTTCACACCTTATCTCCTATTTTACTGAGATATAAAGACTTTGCCAACATGGCATCTCTGACATCTGTTTCTCCCAAATTCTTCTCAGCATCTTCAATTGCCGCATCTAGCTTTTTGAGTTCATCTTCATTTGCTTTCTTCATATTCTGCAACAGTTTGGCATCAACCTTCCATCCCATCTCTTGACAAACTTGTTCATAGAAGGGAGACATATCTGGAATATTGAGAATTTGACAATTCTTTAGCATGAAATATATATCTAATGTTCTCATATTTGGCATTCATGACCATGCAGTAACCCCTTTCAACTTCAAGGGGCTCTCATGATCCATTATCACTCAAGGAATTTAATTTGCATATTATACCGTATTTTATAATACCTCATATTTACATTTATAATATCAATATTAATCTTAACTCCGTAGTAATGTAACACAAATTTAGAGCCCTAAACAAAATCAAATAAAACAAAAGAAATTGACAAAATCCGTGACATTGCAAAATTTGGAGAAAGTCTACTTGTAATTTTGAAATTTTAAGTGTTATAATTACTATCGGCCTTGATCCCTTCCATGAGTTTGTTCTTGACATCTTTGTCATTTTTGTACTTGTCAGTTAAGAGCAAAAACTTGTACTGAGCAAGCTCTAAGTTAGGTATTCTTTCCAATCCTTCTTCTTCCCAATTTTCGACCGGCATGATGGTGTGACGTCATAAAAATGGAAACAAAATTGCTGTCGATATTCAGACAGCTGTTCGGGAATCTTGGAATTTTCACTTTTCTTTTTTGAATTGCTGAATTTCTGTTGAGTCTAAGCTTCATTAAACTGTTAAGAAGCATGTATATTTTACCTAAAGGCCACTTATAGTTAAAGAAACAATGGAATTTTACCTATTTCACGAGAAATCGAAAAAAATCTTATGGACTTAACCTTGGGTGTGTCTTGCAAAGTCATAACATTGGCCCTGCCCCCTACTACAGTACTTCAAGTGTAGTAGTTGAAGTCTCCCCAAGACATCTTTTTACTGCAAATGCTGCTGATTTTGACAACTTGAAATTATGCCAGAGATTGAGAAGCTTCACCTTGAGGATGCATTCGAAGATAGCCCACAGGTAAATAGACATTTCCTTCGCTAGTAATGCAGGTCAATTAATCACAAGACACCACTGCTTGCTTGTTCAGTGACAAGTCGTTGCCAATGTCATACGTGCAGTGTTGTACGGAATGTGGTGTTTAATTTATTTTACTGGACTCCTTTTTCCTGTTGAAGGCAGTCAGAACTTAGATTGCTGTGACAGATTTATGAAGAGAAGGGAAAATCAGTTGAATAGAAAATTTGAAGAACTATAAGTTGTACATGTACAGTTTTGTGCAGAGAAGATGCCATTACGGATACGCTTACTTCAAAAACGATTAACTTGTCTTACGTACGCCCCTTAAGAGGACAAAAGAATTGTGTGAAAATCCGTAGGCTAAAGGACAATGCCGACTTACGTACATCTTACTTACATCTTACGTACATCTTACACACATGCAGCGATGAGTAAGAAGGGGTGGGCTTACGCAAATAGGGTGACGGCGGGGTGTTTCTCGCCTTTCGGCAACACACAATCATGTGTGAAAACAGGCGTGATATATGATCTCGCTTAATTGTGGGTTATTAAATCGTCCTGTGTTACGCTGCGACGCGACCCTTTGCTCTGGTTAGAATGGGATGTTTAAGAGTTATTCACATTGATTTACTGATTTCTTGTAAATGATACCTTTGTCAACGAGTCGATGATACGTCACTGTGTTGTGGTCTATAATACTGCAGGTCCAGTTTCCCGCTAACTGTGATGCAACCCAGGCATAACTTTGACTAAGTGAGTCAGTGAGCCGACTTTAAAATGTCCAAAAAAA
>NW_019776080.1:164939-182478 GCF_001039355.2 Lingula anatina | reverse complement strand
GGTTTTGCCTTCTGTGCTATATATTATTTTATTGCCAAGTGCAGATTACGTAAATAATTTAGCAATCATTTTAATCAATTAATCAATTATTAGTTTATGAATTAATTTTTTGGCCATTCTAGTGGATACAGACCATAAAGAATATTGCTAAGGAAGGTGGATATGTGAAAGAAAGGGATCCTTCTGAAACCAATAAAAAGGTAGGCAAGACAGTTCAAGTATGTACTATATCCCCTTTTTAATGAAAGCCTTAATTATACTTTGGTTATGTGTTGTACATGTAAGCACATTTTTCTTTAATCTTTATATATGTATACCCAGTGTGTATATTTTTGAAAGTTTTTTTAAACACATTTGCAAAAGGGATTTGAATATTGTTAAAAAAACTTAAAAATTCATAAGTGATCATTATAGGCATTTGGTGTGAAGTTTGCTTTAAGTTACAACATTTCATACAAACAAATGATCATTGCCTTTTGACATAATATTTATTTTTTCAGGAGCGGGCTGAAAGCAAAAGCAGAAGTAGGTCGGCCAGTTCAGATAGTGGCGCTGCCAAGCAGCAGTCTTCCTCATCAGGGTGGGTCATTGTTGAAAAAGTTCAGGGTGCTACCAGGTATTCCAAGAGAAACATGTACTTTGTTTGGAGAGGTCTTTTGTTATTGCTTCTTTAAAAATTTTTGTGATGATTTTATTTTATTTTTCAGACATTTTTTACTGACATTTTACACTAGTATACTGTAGATCTGTTGATGATTATTTCTTTTAAATTAATTCATTTTAAATAATTGTGTTTTAGCTGTACTGTATAAGTAGTTCCTGTTCTTAGATTTCTTTGATTGGTCTCTTACAATGTAGATTGTCTATATAGCTATATAATTTTGATAATATTAAGCCTAGTTAGCTTTAGTCAGCAGTGCTTTTTCCTGTTATAAACTGCTATATACTCAGTAGCTATATAGTTTTGATAATACTATACCCAGTTAGCTTTATAGTCAGCAGTGCTTTTTCCTATTATAAACTGCTAATTAAAAATTAGTTATTGCTTATCACAATAATTAATAAAATAATATATTGTTTGTTTACAGTGATGGTAACTATGATCTTTATCATACTTATATTTAATGACTCATATTGAATGACTTGCATGCCCTATCCTTATAATTATACTGTCATGTTTCATTTGTTTTTGTGATTCATCTTTTTGTTAGTCTGAGTAGCTATAACATAACATATTATTTCGTGTAGAGATACCACACCGCCAGCCACTAAGATAGCGCCCTCTGGTGACCTCGTGCTGAACACGCCCATACAGTTTGACCTTGCTTCACCCACAGATGAGGTCAAGGACATTGGGGTCAAAGAAGGGCCTCAAAAGTAAATAACTTTCACCTTTTACATAATTTTTATGGGAATTTGGCCAAAAATATTCTGATGACATAATGGTATTCTTATATTAAGTCACTTTCACTATTATACAATAAATAGAGTGGGGATTCTGTTTTGAGCTTGTGCATTATACTGTACATGTTGTTAATATTTCCAGATCAATTTTTTGGCTATTTAAAGATCAAATGCACATGGTTTGCCTTAAGTTTATTGCTGTTTTGAAACCATTCACTTATTCCAACTTCTGTAGGAGGATTAACCCCTTTGACCAGACGTCCTTGCAGATGGTGGCAGATGACCATGGGGCTGGTGCTGCCTTCTCACAGAGTTTTCTAGTCAGATTTCTTGGTTCCATGGAGGTAAAGACAGATAGAGGTATATATATTTAATTAATTGATTAATTTAAAGTTATAAATAAGTTGACTGACAATTAATTATAAGTTGTGTTTTTGATGAGGTTTTTACATTTGGGAAGTGAAACTTAATTTTACTTAATTAAATTATTATGTATTGATATGTTATATTATTAAAGATTACTTCTTTGTATAAATGCAGTTGTATTTTTTGTATGTGTGTGTGTGTGTGTTTGCATGTGTCTGTGCATTGCTTGTATGTCCATTTGTGTTCATACATTGAAAAACAAATACATAAACAACATTATAAAATTTGTAATAAGTTTCATAAATCTTCAGGTGAACAGCTGATTTATGAAACCATGCGTCAGATCATGGCTGCCAGGGCCATTCACAACATCTTCCGCATGGCAGAGTCTCACCTTGTGGTATCCAGTAATGAAATGAAGTAAGCCTCTATTCAAGCTGTAGTTGTTACTGTTACAGTAAAATTGATTTTACTTGTATCTAGTACCCTTTCTTTCTTGAGCAATATTTTAGAAAATTAGTTGTAATTTATGTATATTTTTTATGTATATCCTGGTTTTTAACAGAATGAAGTATTGTTAGACTTAAATGAGCTCATGATGATTTTGCTCAAGCTTATTTATAGAGATACTAGTATGATAGTGAGAAATATGAAACACGTATTGAAAGAGAACTCTGCTGTAATTTAGTTAATTAGACGAAATGCATGAAGCATAAGTAAATATGTGTATTTATATTTTCAGGAACGAAGCCCTGACCGCATTTAAGTTGTACACAATGAAAAATATTATAATAATAATTGGCATAGATACCAAGTTTTTTTTTAAGTACTGCTTCAGTAGTGCATTTTATTACAATAAAGATACTTTTTAATACTTTTATGTAGTATTTTGAATTAAAATTTTCTTCTAGATTGCTAGACCCAAGCAGCGGCAGTCCCAGGTTGAAGTTTAGCCTTATGGACGTGTCTTTCTGGGCTGCACATCAGGACAATAAGAGGTGAGGTTGAGAAATTCTGTGAGCTTTCAGACACAGATGTTAACTCTTTTCAAGTTTAAGGTGTTTAATGCAAAATTTTATACATTAATTGTGTTTTTAATTTTGATGTCTTAGTTTACATTTATCAATAGCTGAAGGATTTTTTACTTAGCATGCATTGTACAGTATGTTAGCAAAAAATATTTGATGTAAAAATTACAACCCATAATTTTTATCTTTATAGTTTTTGTACAAACACCTGAACAATGATAATTTTCAGAAGGAGAAATTTGAATAAAGATTGATATTTATTTATCAGCATTCCACGTATGAAGTGACTTTATTTTGAATTCCAGGTTATTTGCATTCATCACCCGAAACCGAGGCACAACAGGGACACCCCCTTCGTTTACTTGCCATGTATTTGAGTGTGATCTCTCAGGAGAAGAGGTAAGATCACTCCTGAAATCATGTGTACAATATGGATTTTCTTTTTAAATATGAATAAATGAAATATCTTAATGCAATTATGCTATTAGATCTTCATATAATGTACCAAAATTTTTATTTTCTTGGAAGTTTCAAGACTTTTCCCTGAATCACTAAGGTATACCATATCCAATCCTGTTTTTCTCAGTTGTTGGAAGAATGGGTCTCGATAACTCGGTAGCATGTAATGTTTCTTATCACTTTATAGAGCAAACATGGGTCTTTTTTCTCTTTCTTTTGCAGATCTGCCAGGCCATTACCACGGCAACTAAAATGGCTTTTCAGGCTGTGATGGTAAGCTTCCTTGTATGGTCATCCTGAGAACTGTGCTTTTTAATTAAATATAAAAGTAAAAGTGAAAGTGTAAACTGATTTGTTGCCTTGATCAGTAAATATTGGATTTGATGCTCTAAGGTGCGAAATGGGTCCGATTTGGACACACCTTCTGATATGACCAAAATTACTGAAAATTTACTCTTTTTCCTTAATTTCTATGGTATACCCCATATAAAACTATTGAGAATATTAAAATCTATAAACCTGTTTGTGAGTTCAGAATTTTTTTGAATTTTACACTAAGAGTGGATATCAGTAGTTGTCATCACCATTTTGAGATTAGTGCAACATCATTCAGAATAGATTGTAGAAATGAAACTAAATTAATGTATTTTAGGAGAAGAGAGCAGCAGAAAAGGAACAAGCACAACGGGCAAGAGAAATGGTAAGTGAAGAAGACTTTAGGCATGCACATGCGCTCACGCACACACACACACACACACACACACACACACACACCAGATTTTGAAATGAATTCATCTTGATATAAAGTTGAGATGAAAGGAAATGTCTATTTTCTCCATTAAAATATATTGTTTTGAAATTTTATACATTGTAATTTTTTGCCTGCATAAAATTTCTTCTGCTATTGCCTGTAATATTCATGAATAGAGAAATATTAAACATTGTATAACAATGTAGACGTGAATGCTCTCTTTTATCTTAGATATGACACATAATGGGTTTATCAAAGTATCATTGATACCAGTAAACAAACTCTTGAAAAAATGAGAGAAAAATGGCATCACAAAAGAAGCAGAAGCTAGCTGTATGGTAAACGAAAAAGGAAAAAAATACAAGTGAAAGAGTTTTGCTGATCTTGCTAAGTTAAACCTTTAAATTTGGTAGTGTGAAATAGATAGATATGCGTAAGTATCTTAGACACTTGTTGAGAAATGTCCGATTGACAGAAAAGTTATGTTGCCACTGGACCATTTCAGGAATCTGTAGAAACTCTGGAAGAGTTTCAGAACCAGTGATGGGAGGTAGGAGATCTGATAGTTTTACCATGTACTTCTGTCACAGATGGATCTGCTGTTTGTTTGTTTGTTTGTTTGTTTGTTTCCTCTGTCTGCATTAACAAAAATATCTCTTATTCATCACCACAGTCTAGCAAGATCTTAACCACTACTAACTTAACCTCAACCTGAAACAAGCCAAAAATGTAATGCTGAAGCCTATTTCACAAAACATCTCAAGATTTTGGGCTTTGTAAAGACTGCGAATCTTGAGCTGACTTTGATTACTTGATTTGGTGGCGTTTTACAAACAATTGGCCTATGCTAAACATATCTGTGACAGTCACACTCAAAAGTCACTGCTTACAGAAAAAAATCATAACCAAGACAATTTGCTTTTGGGACACAGATTTGACCGAAGTCAATAGGGTTTTGAGTTGGTGTGATAGGCCTCTTAGTCAGCTAAAACTGTTAGCAGTGTTTGCAGGCATTGCAGTCCATTTTCAACTAAAGTCCTTTTGTGAAATGGGCCCCTGCTTGGTTATGAAGTAGCAATAAAAGTCACAAGTCAAGGCTTGGACAGAGGCATTTATGAGATCAGTAATAAAATTTATCTTTGGTCTAAGTATACTGTATATGTTCTCCTGTGAACAGAGCCTAACATTTTAATATTCTAATACTTTTTAGCATGTATTTCATATCCAAGGGACTTAAAATATCATTTCTTAATTGTGTGTTTTGCATTAACCATTAACCAAACTGTTGCTTCATTATAAAGATTGAAATATTTGTAGTCTAATCTTTATTACAAATATAGCAGCTTGCATTTTATATTGTTAAATTTTTTGTCAAACAGGTCAGTAGGTTTTGTTTTCTACTCCATTTGCATCTGTGTCTATTTGATCCATTTCTTTGGCAGGCTGTATTAGACCAGACATCAAGCTTGTTTAATATGTCATTGTACAACTTGCAGTGATTTTCTCTTAGTTACCAGTAGTTGTACATTTAGTACTAATTTGAAAATAATACTGTGACAATATGAACACTTTAACAATAGTTTGTTTGTTTTTTAATGTTATAGTGCCTGCAAGATAAAACTGCATGCTCAGAGCTATAGAATAGTTTTATGAATGCCATGTTATTACAGCACTTTCATATACAAAATACTAACTTATACATGTTCATAATGTTGTTTTGAATACTTTCATATGTTTTTAAAAAGCTCAGACCATCAATTTTGCTTGCTTTTCAGTTACGTTTATTGTTTTTCTACTGCAGTATTGTGCTTTTATATATATTTTTTAGCTTTTTATTCACGTTAAGCAGAAGTCTTCAAACTGAAGATACTTAACTTTTTTAATCCTAATTATTTTTAATTAAAGGAATTTTGATGTGGCTTTGCCCTTTAAATTTTAAATTGGAAAGGAAGATTTTGACCTGTTAGCAGTGGACTAAAACTATATTGTATTCATTTTTATTTTAATGTTTTCAGAAAATCCTTATGGCCAACATACAAATATTGGATGATGTGGTGGAAGCAGAGGAGTCAAGTGAAAACAGTCTGCAGCAACAAGCATCCAAACAACAACAACCAAAACAAAAACAACAAGGACATACCAAAACAAAACAAAACCAAAGTCACAAGAACTCGGGCGATGTAACTGTACCTGAATGTGATTCTAGTGTGACTGCCGGACAGACTGCACCTGACCAATTGAGCTGTGATGGGACTCCCAGTATTTTACTCGGCGTAACAGATGAAGATGAAGAGTCAGAGGCTTGAGTCAGGCTTGATACTCGCCCTTTGAATTGTGGTGGATGCTGAGTTTACTTAAATTATCGATTCATGCTGCAGCAAATTAAGTCCAATACTAGTCTCCTCTTCCCATTGGTTATGATTTGAAGTTCTTCTTTACATTGCCAGAGTTTGAGGAACTGAACCTTTTGTACACAACCCTTTGACAAAAGTTATGCTTATATAGGCTTCAGGCTTTAAAAAGGCTTGTTAAAGAGAAACAGTTATCTATATTTCAGCTTATGTAAAATATAACATTTTGAGCAGTATTGTTGCCTAATGAAAAATTATAAACAAAATAGTAAAATTAAGCCTGTTTTGATGATAACAAAAATTATGCTTTACAGGCTTCAGGCTTTAAAAGGCTTGTTTTAGAGAAACATCTGCCATATTTCAGCTCATGTAAACTTTATTGTTTTGAGCAGTATTGTGTTCCTAATGGATGTAATTTTAGAACGATAAAAAATTACACATATAATGATAAAATTAAGCTTGTTTTGATGGTGAGGCTGGGAAGATATTTGCCTTTAAGACTTTTTAGAACAGATATTAATAATGTGTAGAGGTACGTAATCCTATAAGGTAATCCCCACAGGATATCGTTGTGTAGACCAGGGTTTTCTTCACCTCAGTTCTTTTATAAAAAGTTTCAGCTTTTTGAATATTGTTTTTTGAAATTTCATGATGTTCCATTTTCATTTTCAGATTTGAATGTTACTTACTTCTTACTTGCCATGTATTGGATTCAAAGCAAAGATAGTTTGAATGTTTAAATGTGGTAATCTTGCAATAAAAGGAAGAAAGAAGAAAGTAAATGATGAGTGCAACTCATTTAGGAGGCTAAAAGTAAAAAAAAATATATATTTGTGAATGTTATGGTGATAAAATTATGGTGTCGTAACACATATTGTTAAAAGGAAATTTGAATTTGGGTGTCATTTTTGTCTTTTTGGAAATATTTCAATATACATCACTTAATTGCATGTAACGTGTAAATATGTTGTTTTATGACACTGCAGGAAAAGTGTCTTTCAAAACTTATTTTTTGTTAAACTCCCTTGTATGTACTTGTGTTAATTATATGCCTGTATTTTTTTTCCAACTTCACAGTTACTTACCCTGAGCTTCTTATACGAAGCATGTCATCATCTTCATTTTCAGACCTTCATATATACATGCATGCTTATCAGTGATCGAGGCTCTGTAGGGGGTTACAAATGAACTGCCCTTTTGCAGGGTAAGGCTTGATCTAGGTACAGTACACAAGGTTTTATGGTTAAAAGTCCGCTTAAAAAAAAAAAAAACTCCCCCCCCCCCACACACACACACACACACTATGAAATTGCTGGCCTGAGTTTTCTGGAGCTTATGCACTTGTGCAGGTATCCTGGTTTTGTTGTAGGACATGAGATTTAGTAATTACACTTGTTTAACATGTGAGATTGGCAATGGAAATTGCAACCACATGCCCCTGAAGCTCAGGTGTGACAGGTGGGCATGTATGGAAATTTCCCGCATCAGCTCAGTATGGCCACATATCATATAGACCTCACAGTGTGGTACAAAAGTGATAAAACCAGTACCTACCTGCAGATCATTAACAAATCAAAACATCTTTGAAATCTTCAGTGTATTTTTATTGATACGTATGTCAATTTCTTTCCATGTGATGTATTGTACTTAAAACTATATTGCACATGTTTCAAAAAGAAATACTAAGATTCTTTTGAATGAATCTCACTAAAAGCAAAGCAGTTAAAAAACCCATGCCTAATGGTGGATCCATAGACCAAACTTCACAACAGGCATGTGGCCTTCCCTTGGCCCTCCTTTGGTCCTCCCTTGATCCTTCTCCCTTAAAAAAAATTATGTAACAAACACATGAAAACAGAAAACAATTTGACCATATTTGTGCCCTGCAAACATGTAATATATGCTAAAAAAAACTTGTTTGCTGTTTTATATTCACCTTAGCTTTGCTTGCCCAATTTTTTAGCCTTGCCCCCCCCCCCCCCCCCCCCCCAAAAGAAAAAAATGGATCTGTCAGGGCTACAGGAACTATTATTATATATGCCTTAATTGTTCTGAAATTTCATGTTGAATCTGGACACAAGTTGTTTTTTGTTTTGATTGGAATTATTATTATTATTATTATTATTATTATTATTATTATTATTATTATTATTAATATTATTTGTTAGTGTTAAAAGATTCTAAAACTCCATATTGGTACAAATACAGTAATGTACGTCACAATATACAACAAATGTGAAACAAGTGGTACTTTTATTTTGGTTTTGGGAGAATAGGATTTCTCATATGAAATCACAGTTAAATCTCAAAATTTCTGGTGTTTCATTGGAAACAATATAGTTATGTATAATTATGATATCCCTATGTCTGAGAAATGTATGAATCACTCATATCCAAGGAGAAAAGTACTGCACATCATAATATTATATGAATGAATAATTTCCAAACAGTGTATTCTAATTTGAAAAGTGGACTCTTGTAGTGCTGAGTACAGAACTATGCTGTTATGTTAATGTGCAATAAAGCTTTATTAAAAAAAAGTCTGATATAGAATTTTTATTGTCATGGATAGAGGGGGGGGGGGGGTGAGCTGATGCATTGAGATTGTTAAAACAGGATTTACATGTACCAGGGACTTCATGTTTCTTTATTTTATTTTATTCATTTGAATAAATTATTTTTATTTATTTAATTATTTTTTATATATAATTTTTTTTTTTGCCTTTTATTTTTTAATTCTAAAATTCTTTATGCATATTGATATTTTTAACAGTATCTCTGAATTTCGGCCCACTCGTATATAGTTGATATAGTTGGTCGTTTCAGATATTATTTTTTCAAGTCTATTGTCTTATTTATGTGTTTATTTTACTTTTTTTCTTCCTTTTACCATAAATCTTACAAAGAACCAATGTTTCACAAACACCTGCCGCGAGGTGGCAGCAGTTCTGTACCCAAGAGAAGCTGTATTTTTTTTTTTTTAATATTAGCATAAGAGTTTGGCAATACTGCACTTGAAAGCACCTAATGGAATTAATTCGAAATTAAATTTTCATCAAAAATATGAAAATCTAAATGTCCATTTTTATCACTAAAAAGCTTCACAACGATCTCCCGGAAGTGTAGTCACTATTTCTGCGCATGAGCGGAACCTTCGGAAAATAAAAACATTACGGCAATCATGCGTTTTTCAAAATCGTGTTTACACTAGTTGTTTCGGGGTTAACTAATCATGGATTTTATCAAAGCTGAAATCGAAAGGAAAAAGAGACAATTGGAAAACAAAGAACTTGTGGTGAGTATTTATTTGGTCCTGTATTTTGTAAATTGAGGACGTTGAAATTTGTAGATCAACCCCCCCCTTTAAAAAATCTATCAGCTAACAAGGTAGACTAAAGCCATTGCCATTCATTTGGTTTAGCTAATCAAAAAAACATGAATTATTCAGTAGTGCATTCCATTAGAACCCTTTATCAAGGTTTATAAATCTGTTTGTTGATGCATGAGTGTGTAATAATTTTTATGTGAAAGAGTCTTACAATGATGTCATTTGATAACAAATCCCAATAAAGTCTCTACTTTGATAAATTAAATTTCATTGAAAGACTTCAGAGAAGAAATACTTCAAGCGTGGAGAACTTGCTGCCAAGGAAGCAGAAGAATACTGGAAAAAACACCAAAGGTTGCTGCCAGGCTCCAGTGGGGGAAGTGACCAGGTACAGTACAGTATATGATAGTCACAAAGACCCCATTCCCAGGGATTAGATTGATCCAACTAGATGGCCACTCGATTGTACATGTGTGTTGTGTGTTGTGCATGTGGTGCTATTCTACAGTGCTGCTAGATAAACCTGCATGTGTGTACTCTTTGGGCGCATTCCCATAGATTTAAGATCAATCTATCCCCGTGGGGAGTTACACTAGATTACTTTCAGATAATCCGACTTAAATGTCCGTCCAGCCTACTACAAGCTGTAAGGGGGTAATTAACTTTTGTGTCCGCCCGGCTGACAGCTATTTAGCGTGAACCCCCAGGGAGTTAGGTCGATCTAAAGTAGGTCGATCTAATCTATGGAAATGGGGTGTTAGATGTATAGACATAGGATTTTAGAACTGATGATGTGAATGAACAGGAAAAATGTTCATTTTATTCACATTTATATAGCATCCATGTGACAAGACCATGCATCTTTTAATTAAAACTTTGTTGAATATAGTATATTCTTGTAGCAAAATTGATCGTAACTTAAAATGGCACTTTTCAGAACAGTGACTCTGAAGGGAATGCAGGAAAGAGTGACCTGTCACCTGAAAAAGACAAGACATTCATTTTACCCAGAAAAGAGGTATGTTAAAAAAAAAAAATCAAAAACAGAAGAACAGAGAGAAGAAACTGGTTTTAGAAAAGAATTAAAGACTAAAATTTTAGTTACCCTGCAGTTCAGAAATTTGTAGTACCTAGTTAAAGTGCCCTAATATAGAGAAACTTTGGGTTATTACACTAGTCATTTCTTTCTTTTTACAAAATGAGTGCAAAGTTTCATTTATTTGAACTAATCTTAGAAAAGACAAAAAAAAAGTTTGGTCTAAAGGTAAAAGCCAAGTTTAGGCATTGAGTTCTCATGTGAATGGTATAGGATATTTCCACATTTATTGATAACACATTTCTAGCTGATTTATTGTAGAGCATGCCAAAGATTAAATTTACTTTGCATTTAATATTACGCCTAAGTGCTTGGTGAATATATTATCCTTATTGCTGAGAGGTTGTTTCACATTAAAAATAATAAGCTTATTTATGCTATTTGTTGTCGACTAGATAGATATGCTTAGCCAAATTCTTTAATAAATTGATCACTTGTGTGCTTTCAGGTAATCAGAAGACTGCGTGAGAGAGTGGAGCCAATAACGCTGTTTGGAGAGACAGAATATGAGGCATATCAAAGACTAAGAAAACTGGAAATTTTAGAACCTGATGTAAATAAGGTGGGTTCATTTAACAAAATAGATTGGCAATAAGATGAGTTGTTGACGCAGATTACAATCTGTATGTATACAGTCTTGGACAAAATTACATACAGTGACCTTGACCTTGACCTTTCAGGGTTACAAGAATGACCTCAAAGCTGCTATGGACAAAGTGGACAGTGATTACCTGCAGGAGATCCTGAAATCTGGCGGAGACGACGACAAGAAGAGTAACGATGTCAAGGTCATGCAGGTGGAGATCACAGGGGATGATTTTAAAGTAAGGGGATAAATGGCGATATGAATTGAGCAGGTATTTTTCTGAGGTCAACTGTATAGTTCCATGCAACTAGTCAGTTGAAAAGGTGCAATCTGTGCTAACATGTCAAAGTATTGCAGTTTTTTTAAGATAGCATGTTTAATTCTTCAAAAAAAGATTAATTTCCCATTATTTTTATTTTTACAATTTATCATTTATTTTTACACTAATTATATTATTTGGCTATGGCTATTTGTAAACATGGCAGTGTGATCCTAGCATTGTGTGATTCATGTTCCTGAAAATATTATTTTAAACAAGAATATTTTAGTGTAATAAAGTATTTAAAAAACTAGTAAAAAAATACCAAAGGTCCTTATGTCATCACTCATTGGCAAATCCCTTTTTATTTTGTTTTTATTTTTTTTAGAAAATGCGTGAAGAATTGGAAACATGTAATCATGAAAAAGCACAAGGAATACTGCTTGAGTATTTGCAGGTCAGTTGGTATAGGTTAAAAAGAATTATGATAAGGAAACAACTTGAAGACAAACTAAACTTGTAAGGATTTGTTGTAAAGACAATAGTATTTATATAAAACAGTCCCTTATGGATAGATGCATAGATGGGATACATCTACATTATATATGTATTTGTAATGTTATATTAATTACTGGTGATAACTTTAAAGTTTTAAATTATATAAAATGACATTTATTGAGAACAGACATTCAAACTAGGCTGACTGATTTTTCAGTACATCTTGTATCTATGGGGCACAGATCTCAATAACAGGCCAGAAGAAGAGAAACGCTCTACCAGGGGAAAACTGGCCAGCGCCACACACTCACAAACTGTGAGTTATCTGAAGCCTTTATTCCGGAAACTTAAACAAAGGGTAAGTATCGTAACTTGGGACAAAATTTTATTAGGAGTTCGTGATTTTCACCACCAAAACGGTACTATGTAGAAGATCTTAGTACCGTGAACAGCCAATAGAAGACCCTATTCAGTTATTTATAAAGCTGGTTTTATTCATATTTTTCAGATGGAACATTTCATTTTTATGTGTTTGATAAACATTAAATTCATATACATGAGAGAATTTTTCAGGCAATTACCACTTTAAATTACCAAGAAAACTCCATGTAATTTTTCATGCAAAGTGTACTGCAAGAAGCTTCACCAGGTCAATATAAACGTTAATTGTAGCATTTGTGTTTGATTTCTGCTTGTAAAATTATCATATACGATGTCATTTTCAGCGTATGCAGACAGATATCCTAGAATGTTTGATTGAAATCACAAAGTTTCTGTTGGAACGGGATTATATAAGGGTAAGCAAAGATATGACCTTTGACTGCATGTTTGTTGTGTTTGTGCACTCAGCCATCGAAGGTTAATCTAAGCCTTATAAATGTAGACTAATTGTAAAACAAACCACTTATTACATTAAGATAGTCTAAGCTGTACAACCATGTTAACCACGAAGAGTTGGAAAATTTCAAATTGGAAGTCAACTTATAGCATGGCATTGTTCAACTGTCTGATAAGCATACTATCAGATTTAATTTTTTTTAATATTAAAGTATTTGATTTCTGAATGTTATCCTATCTTGTACTCTCCAGGCCAGTGACCACTACTATGAGATGGCCATTGGAAATGCTCCCTGGCCAGTCGGAGTGACCATGGTGGGCATTCACGCCCGTACTGGACGTGAGAAGATCTCATCAAGATTTGTAGCGCATGTGTTGAACGATGAGACACAGCGAAAGTATATTCAGGTATGGAAAGAAAAGGTGGAAATCATGCCATTAATTGGAGGACTTGTTGAGTAAAATAGTTTTATGTGTTGATGTAAAGAAAAATCAAGTTCTGTTACAGCAGCTGAGGTTAAAATTTACTAGGCCAAAACAAACATTTTGCTGATGTCATCCCATTAGAGGAGACATACATAAAACAATTTTTTACAGAGCAATTTATCTAAACTCTATTTTGAAAATATCTATTTATTTATATATTGATGCAAAATTTACCAATCAGTTGTCAAGTAATGATGGCTTATGTCACAAACTGCTTTGATTTGTGATATAATAAATAGATGTGATATATCAAATTCCAGGCACTGAAGAGACTCATGACATATTGCCAGAGGTTCTTCCCGACTGACCCATCAAGAATGGTAGACTATGAAAAATCTTATCACCAATAGATACTATGGAGGCTGCAACACCTGAAGGAATGAAAAAAATTTAACAGCTTTTTTGGTGTAGTGTTCTTCAAGATTCAATGTCTTCTCCCATGGGACAGTCACCAACACTAGTGGGCTGGATTTGGTCTTAAAGTGCAATTTAAGTTCACAAGTGATCTTACACAATCTTAAACATTACAGCAGTAGTCTTAAAATGGACTGAATCTGCTTTTAAGATCAAAAATGATCTAACATCTACTTAAGTGGTCAAGCAGTTTCCTACCCTCACAATAGGGGATATTTCCCCTCACAATACAGGACACCTCTTCTCACAATAGGAGAATGTGTAAGGGGAGACAACTTAATTGGCTGTTAGACCAGAAATAGTCTTACTCATGGTTTAAGATCATGTAAGACTATTTGTGAACTTAAATTGCACTTTAAGACCAATTCAAGCCCACTAGTGCAAGGAGATGCTAGAGTTGTTTGAAAGAATCTCGGGAGAAACCTAGGAAACGATTTAAAATTCCTGTTTGTGATATCAATGTGTAATGGTGGTGTACAACACAGGGGTTCTTGCGACATGCATTTCGGGGAGAAAAAATAATGGTTGACAAGGCCTCCCTTTCCAGGAAGTGCAAGACCCCAAAGAATTAGTTGAAAAATACTACTGCCACCAGAGGGTAGCACCTGCCAGTCTCCATTATAACATTAAAAGGTGTTACAGAGACAGTACACATTAAGTTGGAAACTTGCAGGTTACCTCATGAAGAAATTAGTTATTTTTTTAATGCTACAAAAAAGAAATGAACTTTTTACACTGTAATTTTAGCAATTTCCACTTGCATCCCAAGATATATATGGTATTGAGTAAAACTTGTATTAATAACAATACTTTTTTATCCATAAATGAACTATTTGTTTGATTTCTTTTTACAGATAGTGTAGAGATATCTAGATTGACTTTATGAGATTTTTAAGCTTGGTAAGAAATGTTGACATCTGTTGCACTTCAGAAAAATCTTTAATTTGTTTTAGCATTTTAAATGCCAGATCTGGAAAGCTTAGAAGCTTTACATATTCAGACAAGAAAGACTTGCACTGGGACATTTTCTAATGTGTATTAGAGACCATTTATAAGTGACCTCTCGAGATAGCTTATTCTCATTTGTAATAGACCATGTTGTCATAAGAGTGTCCTATTCTTTTCAAAAGATTCACTGCACTTAAAAACCCATTTCAATGAAATTAGAAAAGAAAAGAAAGGACAAACTGAAAAAAGTAAGGAGGACACTTGTACCAGATAGCTTAATTTAGGAAAATACCAATTTATTATACAGTAAAAACATTTCACTATAAATTGTACAGTACACAAGTTAAAATTTACAAAACAAAGGTAATAAAATTTTCAAATAAAACGATGGGAAAGTAAAATTGGAAAAAAATACCTTTGTGTCAATTAATTCAAACTAAATTAGTTTTTACCTGAACATGAAGTGCAGGCAGCTTATATCTCAATCTGTTTACCTTGACTAAAAATCTGGACGGAAATCTTAGTTTGAAACTTTTTGACGTAAATCCTCGTTTGCCATACATAAACAATATGGTTGGTAACAAATAACTATTTAAGTACATAATACTCTGAGAAAACTTGACACCTGCTTAAAGGAGAGGACAAAAAATGCAATTCACAAAAAGTTTTGGATGGAATACAAGTTTAGAGAAGCTTCCAATACAAGTTGCTACTGATAAATGAGATTCCTCTCAACAAAATTCTTAAGATACACAACAAGGGGTTTTCCAGACACATCTATATCACATAATCATGGAATTTGGCAAAAAGAAAAAAATTAATTACATAAATAAAATAAAGATTCCTCTGCATCATGGAAACGGCCTCTTGGATAACACTACATCACAGCAAAATTTTTCTTTATAAATGATTGCACTGCTTTCTAGCAGCATTTAGAATACTTGTGAACAAATAATTTGACTTAGTGGAGCCAGTTGTGATATGTGTTCCACTATTGCATTCAACAGAGAAGCATAAAACCAAGAGGTTTGTAGAATTTATAAATATCCTGTGTCAGGAACTGTACAAATGACAGTTCAATAAAGTCTAAGACTTACAACAATGAAATCAGACATACAATATCAATTCCATTTATTCTGGAACTCAAACAATAAAATATATATGTATCCATTTTTCTTTTATTCATATATACATCTGTGCAACTCTCCCAGCAGCCTTGACTCCTATTTTTTGCACTTTGTTAAGTTAAAGGCAACTTTCTCAAAGTCTGACTGGTTTTCATTTTCAATGATGTCTTTTATGTAGTGACCTTCTTCCTTAATCTTCTACAGGTTTTCGACAGAAAGGACAATGGCCTTTTTGTAGTACTAGCAGCTCATAGTCATCTGTGTGGAACAACTGAAAAACAAAAAGTTTTTAAAGTTGAATTTCGGTCAAGCCTGTTCTAAGGTACAAAGTTATAGATATCACCTTAGTGTCCTTATAAAATTATTCATGTAGGCACTTCAAGGCAGAGGATGCTTGGCTGTTAAACATCTTTATTGAGAGAGAGGTGGGTGAGAGAATAAGAGAAAGCAGAGGAGATTGGTATTCAAAACCTTTTCATTACCACTCAGTGCACACGAGGTCAACATTAATCTGACAACACATAAAATAGCACCTGGAGAGTTTTTTTTTTTTTTTTAGACATGTCTGCTACAAATATAAGACTGGTTTAATCAGTAAATGAAGAAATTGCCACACAAAATGAACAATTTTGGTGATGGACATGTCAGGAAACCAAAGTTTCACACCACAAACATACCTTATTACAAGATGAACACTTGGTAATGGACACGTCTGGCATCAGAGATCTAAAGAACTGGTAGCGGAGAGGTTTTGGCCACTCCAGGACCACCACGTCCCTCTTGGACATGGACTGAAGGACGCTCTTGTTGACTACCACTGGTACAAACTCCTGTCCTCCTTGCTGAAATGACAATAATATCATTTAGATAGAATAAGAAAAACAGAGAGGCACAGCCAACTCCTGCATAGGTACCTTCGCAGGTACAACCCCCCCCCTCCCCGATAAGATGTCTAGTACCTTGAAATAATTTTTTCTTACAAGGTGACGGCACCAAATTAGTATTTCCTGGCTACCACCATTTTTGTCTACGTCTTTTGCAAACTTCTGTTATATGCTACATACCTCAAATGACATCAACCTCTGGGTAAAAGGATCTTCATCATCATCTTCAGGATCATCGTCCAGTCGCAAGGCCTCGGAATCTTACATGTGAGTTAAAGTTTTACTGGTGATGCAAATTACAACTTATTAAAACATAAGGGTGCTTAATAATATCTTTGTAACTAGAGGATCAGAGAGGCGATACCGCCTCCGAATATTGTACCACCAGCTGGAGCAAGCGCATTCGTATAGACCCCCACATACACAAAATAAGGGACAGAGCCACCAGTCTTATGCTTGACAAACTATAAAAATGCAATCAACAAGAATTTTCAAAATACGCAAAAAATATATATAACTTAAAATGGTACAATCAAAGTTAAGTTCATCATAAGGTAGGTCAAAGGTCAATTTCAAGGTCACAGTAAATTGCCAGTATATGACTTCCTATTCAACTTCAATAGTAACTATGGACCTATCTCTGCCAGGTTTGGAGTTAAAAGAGAAAGAAATTAGCAGAGTTCAGTTCATGATTATAAGTAGGTCAAAGGTCAATTT